>JAQJVL010003478.1:47500-60412 GCA_035578905.1 Stictocephala bisonia | reverse complement strand
TTAATTATTTTGACTACTCACTATATATTATTTTGACAACTATCTATATATTAGTTTGACTACCCACTACATTATTTTGACTACTCACTATATATTAGTTTGATTACTCCATATACATTAGTTTGACTACCCGCTATATTATTTTGACTACATGCTACATAATAATTTCACTACTCTCTATATATTATTTTAACGACTCATTATATATAATTTTGAATACTCGCTATATATTATTTTGAATACTCACTATATATTATTTTGACTACTTGCTATATATTAGTTTGAATACTCGATATATTATATTTTGACTACCTGCTATATATTATTTTGACTACTCACTATATATTATTTTGACTACTAGCTATATATTAGTTTGACTACACGATTTAAATTAGTTTGACTACCTATCGTATATTATTTTGACTACTCACTATATATTATTTTGACTACTAGCTATATATTAGTTTGACTACACGATTTAAATTAGTTTGACTACCCATCGTTTATTATTTTGACTACTCGCTATATATTACTTTGACTACTTGCTATACTGTATATTAGTTTCGTATATTAGTTTGACTACTCGTATATATTAGTTTGACTACTCACTATATATTATTTTGACTACTCGCTATATATTATTTTGACTACTCGCTATATATTATTTTGACTACTCACTATATATTAGTTTAAATACATGCTATATATATTAGTTTGACTACTCACTATATATTATTTTGACTACTCACTATATATTATTTTGACTACTCGCTATATATTAGTTTGACTACTTGCTATAAATTATTTTGACTACTTGCTATATATTAGTTTGACTACTGGCAATATTAGTTTGACTACTTGATTTAAATTAGCTTGACTACACGCTGTATATTATTTTGACTACTAGCTATATATTAGTTTGACTACTCGATTTGTATTAGTTTGACTACCCGCTATATATTATTTTGACTACTCACTATATATTACTTTGACTACTTGCTATATATTAGTTTGACTACACGCTGTATAATATTTTGACTACTCGCTATATATTAGTTTGACTACTCGCTACAAAGTTATATATTATTTTGACTACTCGCTGTATATTATGTTGACTACTAGCTATATATTAATTGGACTACTCACTATATATTATTTTGACTACTCGCTATATATTATTTTGACTACTCACCATATATTATTTTGACTACTAGCTATATATTAGTTTGACTACTCGATTTAAAATAATTTGACTACCCACCGTATATTATTTTGACTAATCGCTATATATTACTTCGACTACTTGCTATATATTAGTTTAACTACACGCTGTATATTATTTTGACTACTAGCTATATATTAGTTGAACTACTCGCTATATATTATTTTAACTACTTGCTATATATCATTTTGACTACTCGCTTTATATTATTTTGACTACTCTCATTATATTATTTTAACTACTCACTATATTTAAGTTTGATTACTCCCTATAAATTAGTTTAACTACTCGCTTTATATTATTTTGACTACTCGTTGTATATTATTTTGACTACTCGCTATATATTAGTTTGATTACTCCCTATATATTAGTTTGCCTACTTTTTTTATATTATTTTGACTACTCGCTATATATTAGTTTGATTACTCCCTATAAATTCGTTTGACTACTCGCTTTATATTATTTTTACTACTCGCTATATATTAGTTTGATTACTCCCTATAAATTAGTTTGACTACTCGCTTTATATTATTTTGACTACTCGCTGTATACTATTTTGACTACTCGCTGGATATTAGTTTGATTACTCCCTATACATTACTTTGACTACTCGCTATATATTATTTTGACTACTCGCTATATATTAGTTTGACTACTCGCTATATATTTGTTTGACTACACGCTGTATATTATTTTGACTACTAGCTATATTTTAGTTTGACTCTACTTGTAATATATTAGTTTGACTACTCACTGTATATTATTTTGACTACTCGCTATCTATTATTTTGACTACTCACTATATATTATTTTGGCTACTAGCTATAAATTAGTTTGACTACTCGATATAAATCAGTTTGACTACCCGCAGTATATTATTTTGACTACTCGCTATATATTAGTTGGACTACACGCTGTATATTATTTTGACTACTCGCTAAATATTAGTGTGACTACTCGCTACATATTAATTTGACTACTTGCTATATATTGGTTTGACTACTCGCTAAATATTAGTTTGACTACTAGCTATATATTAGTTTGACTACTCGTATATATTAGTTTGACTACTCGCTATATATTATTTTGACTACTAGCTATATGTTAGTTTGACTTTACTTGTTATATATTAGTTTTAATACTCATTATATATTATTTTGAATACTCGCTATATATTATTTTGACTACTCACTATATATTATTTTGACAACTAGCTATATATTAGTTTGACTACTCGATATATAGGTTTGACTACCTGCAGTAGATTATTTTGACTACTCGCTATATATTACTTTGACTACTTGCTATATATTAATTAGACTATTCGCTATATATTAGTTAGACTATTCGCTATATATTAGTTTGTTTATTCTCTATATATTATTTTGACTACTCGCTATATATTATTTTGACTACTAGCTATATATTAGTTTGACTACCCGCAGTGTATTATTTTGACTACTCGCTATATATTACTTTGCTACTTGCTATATATTAGTTGGACTACTCGCTACTTATTAATTTGACTACTTGCTATATATTAGTTTTACTACCCGCTGTATATTATTTTGACTACTTGCTATATATTACTTTGACTACTCGCTACTTATTAATTTGACTACTTGCTATGTATTATTTTGATTACTCGCTAAATATTATTTTGACTAATTACTATAAATTAGTTTGATTAATCACTATATATTAGTTTTACTATTCGCTATATATTAGTTTGACTACTCACTATATATTATTTTGACTACTCACTATATATTATTTTGACTACTCGCTATATATTAGTTTGACTACTTGCTATAAATTATTTTGACTACTTGCTATATATTAGTTTGACTACTGGCAATATTAGTTTGACTACTTGATTTAAATTAGTTTGACTACACGCTGTATATTATTTTGACTACTAGCTATATATTAGTTTGACTACTCGATTTAAATTAGTTTGACTACCCGCTATATATTATTTTGACTACTCACTGTATATTACTTTGACTACTTGCTATATATTAGTTTGACTACACGCTGTATAATATTTTGACTACTCGCTATATATTAGTTTGACTACTCGCTACAAAGTTATATATTATTTTGACTACTCGCTGTATATTATGTTGACTACTAGCTATATATTAATTGGACTACTCACTATATATTATTTTGACTACTCGCTATATATTATTTTGACTACTCACCATATATTATTTTGACTACTAGCTATATATTAGTTTGACTACTCGATTTAAATTAATTTGACTACCCACCGTATATTATTTTGACTAATCGCTATATATTACTTCGACTACTTGCTATATATTAGTTTAACTACACGCTGTATATTATTTTGACTACTAGCTATATATTAGTTGCACTACTCGCTATATATTATTTTAACTACTTGCTATATATCATTTTGACTACTCGCTTTATATTATTTTGACTACTCTCATTATATTATTTTAACTACTCACTATATATTAGTTTGATTACTCCCTATAAATTAGTTTAACTACTCGCTTTATACTATTTTGACTACTCGCTGGATATTAGTTTGATTACTCCCTATACATTAGTTTGACTACTCGTATATATTAGTTTGACTACTCGCTATATATTAGTTTGACTACTTGCTATATATTTGTTTGACTACTCGCTATCTATTATTTTGACTACTCACTATATATTATTTTGGCTACTAGCTATAAATTAGTTTGACTACTCGATATAAATCAGTTTGACTACCCGCAGTATATTATTTTGACTACTCGCTATATATTAGTTGGACTACACGCTGTATATTATTTTGAATACTCGCTATATATTATTTTGACTACTCACTATATATTATTTTAACAACTAGCTATATATTAGTTTGACTACTCGATATATAGGTTTGACTACCTGCAGTAGATTATTTTGACTACTCGCTATATATTACTTTGACTACTTGCTATATATTAATTTGACTATTCGCTATATATTAGTTAGACTATTCGCTATATATTAGTTTGTTTATTCTCTATATATTATTTTGACTACTCGCTATATATTATTTTGACTACTAGCTATATATTAGTTTGACTACCCGCAGTGTATTATTTTGACTACTCGCTATATATTACTTTGCTACTTGCTATATATTAGTTGGACTACTCGCTACTTATTAATTTGACTACTTGCTATATATTAGTTTTACTACCCGCTGTATATTATTTTGACTACTTGCTATATATTACTTTGACTACTTGCTACTTATTAATTTGACTACTTGCTATGTATTATTTTGATTACTCGCTAAATATTATTTTGACTAATTACTATAAATTAGTTTGATTAATCACTATATATTAGTTTTACTATTCGCTATATATTAGTTTGACTACTCACTATATATTATTTTGACTACTCACTATATATTATTTTGACTACTCGCTATATATTAGTTTGACTACTTGCTATAAATTATTTTGACTACTTGCTATATATTAGTTTGACTACTGGCAATATTAGTTTGACTACTTGATTTAAATTAGTTTGACTACACGCTGTATATTATTTTGACTACTAGCTATATATTAGTTTGACTACTCGATTTAAATTAGTTTGACTACCCGCTATATATTATTTTGACTACTCACTGTATATTACTTTGACTACTTGCTATATATTAGTTTGACTACACGCTGTATAATATTTTGACTACTCGCTATATATTAGTTTGACTACTCGCTACAAAGTTATATATTATTTTGACTACTCGCTGTATATTATGTTGACTACTAGCTATATATTAATTGGACTACTCACTATATATTATTTTGACTACTCGCTATATATTATTTTGACTACTCACCATATATTATTTTGACTACTAGCTATATATTAGTTTGACTACTCGATTTAAATTAATTTGACTACCCACCGTATATTATTTTGACTAATCGCTATATATTACTTCGACTACTTGCTATATATTAGTTTAACTACACGCTGTATATTATTTTGACTACTAGCTATATATTAGTTGAACTACTCGCTATATATTATTTTAACTACTTGCTATATATCATTTTGACTACTCGCTTTATATTATTTTGACTACTCTCATTATATTATTTTAACTACTCACTATATATTAGTTTGATTACTCCCTATAAATTAGTTTAACTACTCGCTTTATACTATTTTGACTACTCGCTGGATATTAGTTTGATTACTCCCTATACATTACTTTGACTACTCGCTATATATTATTTTGACTACTCGCTATATATTAGTTTGACTACTTGCTATATATTTGTTTGACTACACGCTGTATATTATTTTGACTACTAGCTATATTTTAGTTTGACTCTACTTGTAATATATTAGTTTGACTACTCACTGTATATTATTTTGACTACTCGCTATCTATTATTTTGACTACTCAATATATATTATTTTGGCTACTAGCTATAAATTAGTTTGACTACTCGATATAAATCAGTTTGACTACCCGCAGTATATTATTTTGACTACTCGCTATATATTAGTTGGACTACACGCTGTATATTATTTTGACTACTCGCTATATATTAGTGTGACTACTCGCTACATATTAATTTGACTACTTGCTATATATTAGTTTGACTACTCGCTAAATATTAGTTTGACTACTAGCTATATATTAGTTTGACTACTCGTATATATTAGTTTGACTACTCGCTATATATTATTTTGACTACTAGCTATATGTTAGTTTGACTTTACTTGTTATATATTAGTTTTAATACTCATTATATATTATTTTGAATACTCGCTATATATTATTTTGACTACTCACTATATATTATTTTGACAACTAGCTATATATTAGTTTGACTACTCGATATATAGGTTTGACTACCTGCAGTAGGTTATTTTGACTACTCGCTATATATTACTTTGACTACTTGCTATATATTAATTTGACTATTCGCTATATATTAGTTAGACTATTCGCTATATATTAGTTTGTTTATTCTCTATATATTATTTTGACTACTCGCTATATATTATTTTGACTACTAGCTATATATTAGTTTGACTACCCGCAGTGTATTATTTTGACTACTCGCTATATATTACTTTGCTACTTGCTATATATTAGTTGGACTACTCGCTACTAATTAATTTGACTACTTGCTATATATTAGTTTTACTACCCGCTGTATATTATTTTGACTACTTGCTATATATTACTTTGACTACTCGCTACTTATTAATTTGACTACTTGCTATGTATTATTTCGATTACTCGCTAAATATTATTTTGACTAATTACTATAAATTAGTTTGATTAATCACTATATATTAGTTTTACTATTCGCTATATATTAGTTTGACTACTTGCTATATATTTGTTTGACTATTCGCTATATTTTAGTTTGACTACGCGCTATATATTATTTTGACTACTCGCTATATATTTCTTAGACTATTCGCTATATTTTAGTTTTACTACTCGCTATATATTTTTTTGACTACTCGCTATATATTAGTTTGACTATTCGTTATATATTAGTTTGACTATTCTCTATATATTATATTGACTACTCACTATATATTATTTTGACTACTCGCTATATAATATTTTGACTACTGACTATATATTATTTTGACTACTAGCTATATATTAGTTTGACTACTCTATATAAATTAGTTTGACTACCCGCAGTATATTATTTTGACTACTCGCTATATATTACGTTGAGTACTTGCTATATATTAGTTTGACTACTCACTATATATTACTTTGACTACTAGCTATATATTAGTTTGACTACTCGATATAAATTAGTTGGACTACACGCTGTATATTAGTTTGACTACTCACTATATATTATTTTGACTACTCGCTATATATTAGTTTGACTACTTGCTAAAAATTAATTTGACTACTTGCTATAATTTAGTTTGACTAAACACTATAAATTAGTTTGATTAATCGCTATATATTAGTTTTACTATTCGCTATATATTAGTTTGACTACTCGCTATATATTAGTTGGACTACGTGCTATATATTATTTTGACTACTTGCTAAAAATTAATTTGACTACCTGCTATAATTTAGTTTGACTACGCGCTATATATTATTTTGACTACTCGCTATATATTTGTTAGACTATTCGCTATATTTTAGTTTTACTACTCGCTATATATTTTTTTGACTACTCGCTATATATTAGTTTGACTATTCGTTATATATTAGTTTGACTAATTTCTATATATTATATTGACTACTCACTATATATTATTTTGACTACTCGCTATATAATATTTTGACTACTGACTATATATTATTTTGACTACTAGCTATATATTAGTTTGACTACTCTATATAAATTAGTTTGACTACCCGCAGTATATTATTTTGACTACTCGCTATATATTACGTTGAGTACCTGCTATATATTAGTTTGACTACTCACTATATATTACTTTGACTACTAGCTATATATTAGTTTGACTACTCGATATAAATTAGTTGGACTACACGCTGTATATTAGTTTTACTATTCGCTATATATTAGTTTGACTATTCGCTATATATTAGTTTTACTATTCGCGATATATTAGTTTGACTATTCGCTATATATTAGTATGACTACTCGCTATATATTATTTTGACTACTCGCTATATATTAGTTTGACTATTCGCTATATATTAGTATGACTACTCACTATATATTATTTTGACTACTCGCTATATAATATTTTGACTACTGACTATATATTATTTTGACTACTAGCTATATATTAGTTTGACTACTCTATATAAATTAGTTTGACTACCCGCAGTATATTATTTTGACTACTCGCCATATATTACGTTGACTACTTGCTATATATTAGTTTGACTACTCACTATATATTACTTTGACTACTAGCTGTATATTAGTTTGACTACTCGATATAAATTAGTTGGACTACACGCTGTATATTAGTTTGACTTCTCACTATATATTATTTTGACTACTCGCTATATATTAGTTTGACTACTTGCTAAAAATTAATTTGACTACTTGCTATAATTTAGTTTGACTAATCACTATAAATTAGTTTGATTAATCGCTATATATTAGTTTTACTATTCGCTATATATTAGTTTGACTACTCGCTATATATTAGTTGGACTACGTGCTATATATTATTTTGACTACTCGCTATATATTAGTTTGACTTTTCACTATATATTAGTTTGACTATTCACTATATATTAGTTTGACTATTCACTATATATTAGATTGACTATTCGCTATATATTAGTTTGACTAATCGCTGTATATTATTTTGACTACTCGCTATATATTATTTCGACTACTCCCTATATATTAGTTTGACTACTTGCTATATATTATTTTGACTACTTGCTATATATTAGTTTGACTAATCGCTATATATTATTTTGACTACTCGCTATATATTATTTCGACTACTCCCTATATATTAGTTTGACTACTTGCTATATATTATTTTGACTACTTGCTATATATTAGTTTGACTACTCGCTACATATTATTTTGACTATTCGCTATATATTAGTTTAACTACTTTCTATATATTAGTTTGACTACTCACTATATATTAGTTTGACTATTTGCTTTATATTAGTTTGACTAATCGCTATATATTATTTTGACTACTCGCTATATATTATTTCGACTACTCCCTATATATTAGTTTGACTACTTGCTATATATTATTTTGACTACTTGCTATATATTATTTTGACTACTTGCTATATATTAGTTTGACTACTCGCTACATATTATTTTGACTACTTGCTATATATTAGTTTGACTACTCACTATATATTAGTTTGACTATTTGCTTTATATTAGTTTGACTATTCGCTATATTAGTTTGACTATTCGCTATATATTAGTTTGACTACTTGAGTGGCGCTTTTCGTGTTCCGTAATTACTCAGTTTGTTGAAAAGAGTGTTATGGTCAAAAAAGTCAAAAGCCTTTGATAAGTGATCTTCAACTTTCAATTTCCTTTACTGCCATTTCAAGTGGCTTGAATCGTATCTTATTAACAGAGTACAATTTGTAGGCATTTCAGAAGTTAGATCTAGGCAAAGGTAGAAGAGTTTTTTAGTTCCCCAAGGCTCTAAAATAAGTCCTCTACTTTTTATGACCTCCGTTAACGATAGCTGTATCAGTTATATGCAGTTAATACGACTCCATGTTTTAATGCAAAGTCAAACTGAAAACTGGAAAAAGTGACATATATTCAGCTCAATGGCATAAAACAACATTGTTATGAGCTTAATCTGAAAACTAATCCAACCGTTATATTGGAACGTTATATAACAATTTTTAAATGGAATTATACAGTAGGGGAAGAGTAGTTCTTTGCCTCATTTTTACCCATCAGTGCAAATCTCTCACACTGGTGCGTTTAGTAGGACGTTTTCTAAGCGGTTTATCTATTATTGGTTAACTAATACCAAACATATTCATCAACAAGAAAGCCACCAAACTAGCCATTATCAAAGGCATCCAACCACACTTCATAAATGTGACGTTCAGTTGTGAAACAGTTAAAGAATACGATGAATTGTTCAAAAATTCCTTCTTATGAAATCTGAAACCTTTCAAACTTCATCCTTGGATACACGTTTTGATTTACATAGTGTTTGAGTTACATTAAAGTACTTATGTATGTAAATCCAGGCTAATAAACAATTAACTTATAACATGTATGAAATCCGTTATACTAGTCTACACCGTAATTAAAATAATATATAGCGAGTAGTCAAAATAATATATAGCGAATAGTCAAACTAATAGATAGCGAGTAGTCAAAATAATCGCATGTGAATTACTGTCTCTGCTGTCGATTTCTCACTTCGGAATCCAAACTGATTTGTGCATAGTATATTGAAGCTCATGATTCATATAAAAAATAAGTTCTCAAATATTTTACTGAAGTCTTGTAATACAGAATTAGGGTTGTAATCTTGATAAAGTAAAAGATCACCTTTTTCAAAGAATGGTGTTAATTTTACCATTTTTGGACAGTTTTCGACTGAAATGAAAGATTTATCAAGTGTTAAAGTGGTGTTAATAAATGCTTCGAGCATTACTTGTGAAGCCTCGTTGACACGTAATGGCAGTCACATGATTTATCAAGTGTTAAAGTGGTGTTAATAAGAGCTTCGAGCATTACTTGTGAAGCCTCGTTGACACGTAATGGCAGTCATTTGATTTATCAAGTGTAAAAGTGGTGTTAATAAGAGCTTCGAGCATTACTTGTGAAGCCTCGTTGACACGTAATGGCAGTCATTTGATTTATCAAGTGTTAAAGTGGTGTTAATAAGAGCTTCGAGCATTACTTGTGAAGCCTCGTTGACACGTAATGGCAGTCATTTGATTTATCAAGTGTTAAAGTGGTGTTAATAAGTGCTTCGAGCATTACTTGTGAAGCCTCGTTGACACGTAATGGCAGTCATTTGATTTATCAAGTGTTAAAGTGGTGTTAATAAGTGCTTCGAGCATTACTTGTGAAGCCTCGTTGACACGTAATGGCAGTCATTACTTGTGAAGCCTCGTTGACACGTAATGGCAGTCATTACTTGTGAAGCCTCGTTGACACGTAATGGCAGTCATTTGATTTATCAAGTGTTAAAGTGGTGTTAATAAGAGCTTCGAGCATTACTTGTGAAGCCTCGTTGACACGTAATGGCAGTCATTTGATTTATCAAGTGATAAAGTGGTGTTAATAAGTGCTTCGAGCATTACTTGTGAAGCCTCGTTGACACGTAATGGCAGTCATTTGATTTATCAAGTGTTAAAGTGGTGTTAATAAGTGCTTCGAGCATTACTTGTGAAGCCTCGTTGATACGTAATGGCAGTCATTTGATTTATCAAGTGTTAAAGTGGTGTTAATAAGTGCTTCGAGCATTACTTGTGAAGCCTCGTTGACACGTAATGGCAGTCATTACTTGTGAAGCCTCATTGACACGTAATGGCAGTCATTATTGTGAAGCCTCGTTGACACGTAATGGCAGTCATTTGATGTATCAAGTGTTAAAGTGGTGTAAATAAGAGCTTCGAGCATTACTTGTGAAGCCTCGTTGACACGTAATGGCAGTCATTTGATTTATCAAGTGTTAAAGTGGTGTTAATAAGTGCTTCGAGCATTACTTGTGAAGCCTCGTTGACACGTAATGGCAGTCATTTGATTTATCAAGTGTTAAAGTGGTGTTAATAAGTGCTTCGAGCATTACTTGTGAAGCCTCGTTGACACGTAATGGCAGTCATTTGATTTATCAAGTGTTAAAGTGGTGTTAATAAGTGCTTCGAGCATTACTTGTGAAGCCTCGTTGACACGTAATGGCAGTCATTACTTGTGAAGCCTCGTTGACACGTAATGGCAGTCATTACTTGTGAAGCCTCGTTGACACGTAATGGCAGTCATTTGATTTATCAAGTGTTAAAGTGGTGTTAATAAGAGCTTCGAGCATTACTTGTGAAGCCTCGTTGACACGTAATGGCAGTCATTTGATTTATCAAGTGATAAAGTGGTGTTAATAAGTGCTTCGAGCATTACTTGTGAAGCCTCGTTGACACGTAATGGCAGTCATTACTTGTGAAGCCTCGTTGACACGTAATGGCAGTCATTACTTGTGAAGCCTCGTTGATACGTAATGGCAGTCATTTGATTTATCAAGTGTTAAAGTGGTGTTAATAAGAGCTTCGAGCATTACTTGTGAAGCCTCGTTGACACGTAATGGCAGTCATTTGATTTATCAAGTGATAAAGTGGTGTTAATAAGTGCTTCGAGCATTACTTGTGAAGCCTCGTTGACACGTAATGGCAGTCATTTGATTTATCAAGTGTTAAAGTGGTGTTAATAAGTGCTTCGAGCATTACTTGTGAAGCCTCGTTGACACGTAATGGCAGTCATTTGATTTATCAAGTGTTAAAGTGGTGTTAATAAGTGCTTCGAGCATTACTTGTGAAGCCTCGTTGACACGTAATGGCAGTCATTTGATTTATCAAGTGTTAAAGTGGTGTTAATAAGTGCTTCGAGCATTACTTGTGAAGCCTCGTTGACACGTAATGGCAGTCATTACTTGTGAAGCCTCATTGACACGTAATGGCAGTCATTATTGTGAAGCCTCGTTGACACGTAATGGCAGTCATTTGATTTTTTTAAACTGTTTTGTTAATTTGGCTATTTCTTCCTCTGTAACCAGGGCCAGGACCATGTAGGCTGCTGGAGACTCTACAGTGGACAGAGTCCTTTATCATCTCCAAGTGAGGCAAAAAATCTGTTGAGTTCATCAGCGACTCTTAAGGGGTCCCTGACATGTTCTTCTTCCATTTTTAGTTTAATAAATATATATTTACATACATATTTCTTTTTTTTTCTGGTCGGTGACCTTTGTTATTGATTATGGCCTATGAGGTCTTCATTTTTTTACGTGACGTTGGTAATACTTTGGCAACATCAAACGCTTTTGCAGCTTTGATGGCCTTTCTGAAAATTATTTTGTAATTTTGAAAAATGACATTTGGAGCGTATTTATTAATAAGTTATCTCTTGAAACACGAATACGGTACAATTTTCGACTATAGAAATAAAGAAGTTAAATAAAGTGTATTTAAAGTTGGTTTATCAGTGGCTAGTCAAGTTTATTAA
>JAQJVL010003478.1:0-42500 GCA_035578905.1 Stictocephala bisonia | reverse complement strand
CATAATTAAGAGTATAATTATACACTTGGTTGAGAGTCAAAAGGCATTCGGACGGATCAAGAAATAGTAAATAGACGACAGGCTTGGTATTTCTGCCTGTTTGAACAGTTTGCAGCTACAGAAGCTGCTATAGACTTAATATTTGTGTATTTACTCTACAGTGATATTAATATACTTCCAATAGGACTGATTGCAATATACTTCAAATAGCAAATTTCAAAATTTTTAGATATTATTGTTAGCAACCTACAAGGTAGGGTCGTTAACACATAACTAGTAAAGCGTGCACAGGAAGCCAATCAGCTGAGTTCCAATAATTACTATGGATCCTTTATAAGAAAGTCTTTTGGTCAATGATAACTCATTTCGGATGGTAACTTACTTAAACAGGTGGTAGAGAACTGTCTAATCCTAACCTCACATTATAAAATACACACGTTTTTCATTTCATTTAATTAGGGTATAATAATGTCTCAATTTTTTTGTAAAATTTTATCAATTTTTTTAAAAATACACCATTTCCATAAAATGCTTAAAGAATTCATATAAATTAATTAAAGACTAAAAGCACTTCTTTTATTTCTAGATATTTTTCATCCATACAAATTTGAAACGCTAGCTATATATCAAATGTGGAAGGCATTGATATTAAAAAATAAAAACTAAACATTTGATTTTAGGTTATGAAGTACAAAACAATGTAGACTATTCTAGTTACAAAAACTTCAATATACTGTCGGCGCTGAAATTATGTGCAAGGTTGTTATATAAGTAACTGAGAGGCCTACGAAAAGTCTAATCACCATTATTTTCCTTGTTTAATTGTACGTTATCGAATATGATTTTTAAATTTTATTACAAGTTTTAATAATTTGGAACAAAAAATTACTGAAATTTTAACTAATTTTCACTGTACATTACTACATTACTTTTACATCCTAATTACTCAAAAACCTTTAATGTATCGCATTTATATTTTAATAACTGGTTGATAGGAATGCAATTATTTCGTATTAATTTAAATCGATTTAAATGTATTGATTTAAATATATTTTTATTGATTTAAACGGATTAAAAATCATTGGATTTACTTATTTATACTATCGTAACTTCCATAAGGATTACAGCATGACCAAGTAATTAATTATTTGTACGACCTCTAAAATAAAACAATGTTTTAGGGAATTGATAAGAGCTTTTTTTCTCGATAAGATAAAATTCTAGAATTTATAAAACTTCCAGAAAATATTCCTATTAACTAGTTATTAAAATATAAATGCGATAAATTAATGTGTTTTTTAGTAATAACGGTGTAAATTTGATGTACAGAAAATGCATGTATATTTTTGTTCCAACTAGGGTAAAAATTACTAAAACGTGTCATAAAAATTTTAAAATACATATTTTATAACGTTTAATTAAATGAGAAAAACAATAGTGTAATTAGTTTTTCCGTAAGCCTCTTAGTTCCTTAGAAAACAACCTTCAAACTCGGTTGCACGTAATTTCTGCACCGACAGTAGTTTTGATTTTTAATACGTAAATACAAACGTTTATCACTATTCTTCAAAAATCGCCATAAAAGAAGTGGAATTTTCGAATCACAACAGTCTTCAAGCTGTTACGTGCTCCTCAAGTGGTACTAAACGGAAACAACTGTGACCTCTCAGATACGTCAGCTAACATTGACTTTTCTCAGAGCCCAACCAATTAAAATAATTTATATTTTGAAAGAATGTAATTCTAACGAAGAAGATTGTGTAAGACAAATCGTACATGTTTCAGTAAAGAAATGTTATAGATAATATTGTTATCCTTGTACAATAATTGTTTTAAAAAACAATGACGTCCTGCAAAATCTATTATAGAGTTACGATCATAGAGCTTTGCGGATCATCGTATTCCGACGAGCTCTTCTGTTGTATTCCGAGAACAGCATTTATGTATGGATGCTATGGAGGCTCATCAGAAGATTTTCTTTGTAGTATGGATAGTGAGGCTCATAGAGGACAGTTTGTACGAAGACTAGATGGGGAGGCTTATTGGAAAAAACTATCTTTGTAGACAGGATAGTGAGTGTCATAAAGAACAGTGAGTATGTTAGTAGTGTAATCTGCCGAATTGGATGGTAAGACTCTTCGAGAAAGGTTTGTATGTAGACTGGATATCAAGGCTCATTGAGCACAGTGTGCACATTAAGTGGACTGTGAGGCTCTTCAAGAAAAGAATGAATCGAGAATGTATCGAGACTATAGATGGTGAGTTCACTCAAGGAAAGTGTATATTATGTAGAAATTTAATGGAAAGGTTCATCGAAAACAGTGTCTGATTAGATTGGTTTATAAGATCTATGGCGAACAGTGTGTATGTAGATTGAATAGTAAGATTCATCTAGAATAGTGTGTATGTAGAATGGATGGTGAGGCTCAACGAGAACAGTTTGTTCGTAGATTGATTTATGAGGTCTGTTGAGAACAGTGTGTATGGATAATGAAGAGTAAGATTCATCGAGAACAGTTAGTACGTAAATTGGTGTATAAGGTATGTGCAGAACAGTGTGTATGGATAATGAATATTAAGACTCATCGAGAACAGTTAGTACGTAAATTGGTGTATGAGGTCTGTGGAGAACAGTGTGTATGGATAATGAAGAGTAAGATTCATCGAGAACAGTTAGTACGTAAATTGGTGTATGAGGTCTGTGGAGAACAGTGTGTATGGATAATGAATATTAAGACTCATCGAGAACAGTTAGTACGTAAATTGGTGTATGAGGTCTGTGGAGAACAGTGTGTATGGATAATGAAGAGTAAGATTCATCGAGAACAGTTAGTACGTAAATTGGTGTATGAGGTCTGTGGAGAACAGTGTGTATGGATAATGAATATTAAGACTCATCGAGAACAGTTAGTACGTAAATTGGTGTATGAGGTCTGTTGAGAACAGTGTGTATGGATAATGAAGACTAAGATTCATCGAGAACAGTTAGTACGTAAATTGGTGTATAAGGTATGTGCAGAACAGTGTGTATGGATAATGATTAGTAAGATTCATCGTGAACAATTAGTACGTAACTTGGTGTATGAGGTCTGTGGAGAACAGTGTGTATGGATAATGAATATTAAGACTCATCGAGAACAGTTAGTACGTAAATTGGTGTATGAGATCTGTGGAGAACAGTGTGTATGGATAATGAATATTAAGACTCATCGAGAACAATTAGTACGTAAATTGGTGTATGAGGTCTGTGGAGAACAGTGTGTATGGATAATGAATATTAAGACTCATCGAGAACAGTTAGTACGTAAATTGGTGTATGAGATCTGTGGAGAACAGTGTGTATGGATAATGAATATTAAGACTCATCGAGAACAATTAGTACGTAAATTGGTGTATGAGGTCTGTGGAGAACAGTGTGTATGGATAATGAATATTAAGACTCATCGAGAACAGTTAGTACGTAAATTGGTGTATGAGGTCTGTGGAGAACAGTGTGTATGGATAATGAATATTAAGACTCATCGAGAATAATTAGTACGTAAATTGGTGTATGAGGTCTGTGGAGAACAGTGTGTATGGATAATGAACAGTAAGATGTATCGAGAACAATTAGTACGTAAATTGGTGTATGAGGTCTGTGGAGAACAGTTTTGTCCTGGAACGGGTAGTGAGACTCGTCAAGAAAATGGAAATTAAAATCTAACGTAATTCAAATATAGTACATGCAGAATAAGGAATGGTAAGACTGTTAGAGTGGGTGTATGTAGTGGGTATTCTGTTAAGATATTAGATATTAAAACTAATTGTCTTAACCTCTTAAATTATTCTTTACAGAAGTGTGTATTATGAGTGTTGAACCAACTAATGAATAATGTACGGAGAATTAATAATATGGCCCGGTAAGAACTATAGAGATTCTTTATTAATAATTTATTATAATAATTTAAATTTTTTAACGTATATTTATCTAATTTAATTTTTTATTAATCTGTTTGCCCTAGCTGAGAATCTCTCACGATGGACTCCTTAATGCGGATCTAACGTATATTATTTGTTATTAAATAAATTCATAAAGTAAAATTTAATATCAGATCTTTACTTGTTTATGGTTAATTATATTGAGCTTAATTTTTTTAATTTTATTTAAAAATTAGTTTGTAAAAACGTATGACAAACGTTAAAAGTGCACAGAATACTGGGACGTCGTTGAGCAGGGTAGGCATAAGGGGTGAGATGAAAACATGTTTGTCTATTAGCCGGTTACACAATCGGTCGGGAGTTCCTGAGATTAAATGTGTTATTTGAAATACACAGGAGGCAACGAATCTTTTCATTCTTTTATTGAAACTTAAGTAAAGATGTGTTTATACATTTAAATTGTTGTGCACTTACTTAAATTATTATTTCTCTGTAATTCTCAGTGGTTTATAAACTGAATATTTTTTGCTAAGCAGATATTAAAAGCGGAAAAGTTTAAATGTTTTAGTTATGAATAAGCAAAATTTACTTTGATGAAACCAGATATTGTGCATAGTATGTGTTTGTTCGCATATGTAAATTACACAGAATAGAACCATAAATAATACCAAATTAAGGATTCAAACCAATTGCCGCCTCAGTGGTCGAGGCTTCGGTCTGTACAGTCCGGTGTCCACGGTTCGAATCCCCAATTGAGCTGTCAGTCCCTACTTAATTTGTTGAATAAAGTTCACGCAGAGGCATGTGGTACGTATTAATTGGCGAGTAATTTTAAAAAATGTTCTCAATTCGGTAAATATTTGGATACAGTTATGTTAGTTAAACAATATTAAACTTGCATGGGTCCCTAAAAACATTATTCGTTAATTGAAATGGTTTTTATCTTTCTTATAATGATAGTATGAAGGGGGGATAGCTTCAAAAGAGAGGTTAAACTATTAACAAACTATTTTCTGGATTAAACTCTTTGTTTAAGTGAAAACTCGTTGTAACTTCTGGTTACGAGTTCTTCCTCCGGTGACCTTGGTGCTTGGGGGAAGTCCTGCATCTGCATGAAACATGGCAATGTTAGACTACTTCAAACCAAATCTTGACTACACAGGTACATGACGTTGACTGTAAAGAGAATGGGTGGTTATACTGACAGGTTGAATATGCTAAACCACTCAAGATGTATAGAAATTTAAATCAATACCTATGCTGACTGAATATTGTATTTCCTCAAGACAAATCTCTTACTTAAAAAATATTACACTCAAGCTCAACTCAGGAAGCCTCTTCGTGAATATTCCCCATGAACAACTATCAAACTCCTTGTAAGAGATTTGCAAGTATTTGTTCTAAAGAGACGAATGGAATTAGCATTTGATAAATAGTGTCATTGAAATTAAACATAACTTTATATTAATTTTTATGTTGAATATCAAATTACTTATGACGACCAATATGATTTAGAGTATTTAAAAAAGGGGCTAATTGTAAATAAGGACTTATTAGTCATTGTTCACCGTATTTATTTAATTGAACAACTAATCTATTATTACGAAATAAAAAAACTCTGTAGAGTGTCCACAGATTTTTTTAAAAGTGTTGTGATTTAGAATAATACACTAAGTTAGTTAGAAAATAACAAGTAAGACTACGCATTAATTTTTTCGTTTTACGTCCAAAAGTATTGCAAAAAATTAAATCGCCAGTGTGACCATAACTATCTTTAAAAAATTAAATAATTTTAGAACTATAAATTAGGAAAAGTAATTCGTTCAGTCAATTACAAACCTATGTTAACTGGAGTATTGTTCTTTCCAAACACTATTCCGTCCAACATAAATTCTCATAGGAGCGTTATCAAACTAAATAATTAATGAGTGTTACAGTATGATTGTTCCCTAAGAAAGCTACATAATCAATTTAATTGCAAAACCATGTCAACTGACATATTATATTCGTCTAATAGTATTTCGACATATGGTAGCACGTCAATGCTTGTAATGACATGTAATGAATTCACTCATTATTTCTATATAAATCGATGATCAAATGTTTTATTACTGGACGTTTTGTTATTTTATTTTTGAAATACAAGATAAGTTGTGTTACTTCCTTTTTTAAATTTGTATTATTTAGACAAACTAAACTTCATATAAATTAAATTAATCACATCAAAAAGTTTAATTTAAGTAAGTAAAATTGTTCATTTACAAGTCACACGAGTAAAACTTTGCCAAAATATTTTAAAACGTAACTATTTAGTTTCCTGTTGTTTTCCTACTCTTCCTATGTTGTTAATATGTAACTCTTTCACATCTTAAAATTACAAAGATAAATTAAAAGATAAGGCTTACGATACATAAACTGATGAGTTTCATTATTTTTTTTAAAGAAGGTAAGAGAGAAATGGACGATACACACCTTAATTCTGGCCATGATGGAAGTGTCCAACCCTCGTGGTAGACTGTTTGATCAAGGGTGTCTACCTCTCGTTAGCCAGGCTCCTCTCACTCAGGAAAACATTCCGATTACCTTGGAACTAATGGAGGGAAGTTCTTTTAACAGAGGAAGTAGATCCTTTCACCCACATTGTCAGAGAAAAGAAATTTTCTGTCATAATATTTTTATCCATCTTAGCTTTACGAAACACGATATGTATGGGTAATCCGATAAAATGTGTCTCCCATTATGTGAAGATTGACCACTGTTATTGTAGTTACCGTACATAATGACATGCTGTTTATTCCCTACGGGTGTTTTGATAGATAAGTTATTGTACATTTATGTAAAAGGTAACTACAATTTGTTGACTTATTTAATTTCAAATTACATTTTACTAAAAAATAAAGGAATAGTATGAGGTTCTACATTTGTTGCCCACCCGCCCCAAACATTTGTCACCATTAGGAATACCTAACCTAAAAAAGGCTGATGAAATAATTGAATGTTTCGGACAACAAGCTTTACAAAGATGGGCTTGCTGCTCCACCCCACCTGTCTAAAACAATAAACGTTAACATCTACCTACCCTCAGTAGGCAATAGTGATAATTGAGCATAAGAAAACTGGTTCTCAAATAGATTAAACTTACAGTTTTTTCATGAGATACACTGGAAATGTTTTTTTTCTTCCATGGAAATTAAAATGCTGCCAAATAAAATTAGAGGAACCGATTTTACAAATTGTACCATTTTCTTCAGATTTCTGTTATTTAAAATTATTTTTTCAACATCACTTTATAACTGATGTTTACGCTGAATAAGAATTTAAAAACTATTTTGACACAGACAATATTTTTCAAGATATGAAAGAAAAACTATTTTTCACGATCAACCACGTCTACCTGCCTACATTCAACTAATAATCATAAAAGACGCTTTTGCATGTGTATTTAATATTTTTACCATAGGGTCGGCCGGAACTGAATTTAACGCAAATCTCAAATTTGGATATGGAAAGTTCGGCGAGGTTAGATCAGGTTGTGTTCGTGAAAAGTGTTTTTATGGGCCAAAATGATAATTTTACTTTAAAACTAATGAGATATTCGTGTTTAATAAACAACATTTCCCAAAATAAATGTTAAAATGTTGTTAATTTTCCTTTATAACTGAGTTTTCTAATTTATTTTTTTAATGAGTTTTGGCATGAATAAGTTATATCATAGATTATATAAACCTACATAAATAAACCATCTAATAGGAATATTTGTGGCAGTAATTTAGTTAGTTAGTGAGGTCCGCAACCACAGCTGGTTTAAACTGCATTAGATTCACATGGGACTACACTAGCGCTCCACAATGGACCACAAAAACAGCTGATATTTTCAGATTCAAAATTTATCATTGGATGGGAAATCTATTTGTGTATAAAATCAATGGTTATATCCTCTAATAATCAAACCTATTTTTGAACACTTTAAACAGAAATGTTTTTCAATGAGTGAAGTAGAAAGTGCTTAATAACGCAAATGGCAATTATGAACAGCTCAAGCAACATCCCTAAATATTGGGTGATTCCTATCGACCCATCCTATTGACTATTGTATTCATATGCAGAAAGGGTGAGTATCCAGGAATGGAGTGGTTGCAGCAATGTACTAAGACGTTGACTTCCTACTCAGCCGGCTCAGGTTCGATTCCCCATTAAAAAGCATCTGCTAATTGTTCCGACAGTACATTCGATGATTGTATGTTTGTAGTAATTGAGAAGGGAATAACAATATTCATACAATGAAAAGTTTGTATTTACAAAATGTAGAATAGTTTAGGGTCTGATAAAAATCAAATGCTGGGTGACAACAGCATGTCTTTTCAATAGGGGGGGAGGGGGTTACCGTAACATAAAGATTAATTTACAAAACAAAAAACTCTAAAACTTTCAGTGCCATGAAAACATTCTTTATGTAAACTCAATAACAATTTCAAAAAACCATAGCTATCTGAACGAGAATTGAAAGTAGCATGACGCAAATTTATTAAACAAATAGGGTGGAACCATGATAGAGGCATCTCCAGAAAGATGTTATCGACTTATATTAAGGTCCCCCTCCTCCAAATAAAACAAGTTTCGGGTAAAACTATACTGAAATATACGGGGTGGAGTCCGTTGCCCCCTAACTTGTTTTCACGATTTATAAATTTACTTTTTGAATATGTCATTAAATTTATACTGATCCCACTACATTTAAAGTGCTTTTATGTTATTAGGGATACCTTGGGGCAGAATATCTGGGAGTCACCTTTACAATTTTAAATGGAAATTGGCCATGTGATAAATTTTTTACACGGCCATTTCAAGCTTAAAAGAATAGCTCAATTAAAATTTAAAAAGGTTTTGATATTATTTAGTTATTAATTATATAGATTTTTTTATTTAATTTAACATCATCTATGCATTTTCCTAATTAAAACTGATTTGTTATGGCTAAAACAAAATCGGATTATTTGTTTTGTATGGCGTTTTTTTACCCATAACAAATTGGTTTTAATAATTTGGAAAATACAGGAGTAAAGAGCATCATAGAATTTTTAATTCTAATTGCATTGTCTTTTTCATGTTGTAATGGTGGTGTTAAATGACACATCAGACGGCCACGTTCCTGTTACAAAGTTTGCAGTTGACTCCTAGATCTTGGGCCCCAAGTGATCCCAAATAACATTGAAACACTCGTAATGTAGTGTGGGTTAGTATTAAGTTAATGGCATATTCAAAAATCAAATATTTTATAAACTGTGGAAACAAGTTGTTTCCAATATTGCTTTCAGAAATGATGTAATTTGGTTCACAGCATAGTAGAGGAGTGTAACGGTGTAAAAAAAAGTGGTTCAATGAAGGCCTTCGGTAAATTAAAATGTCAATTAATAACAAATAAACCTGCTACAATTTGACATGAACAAGGTCTGCTTGAGTGGTGGTGTTTTTATTCCTCTAAAAAACAACTATTTTAGTATTATTGAGAAAGATGACTCACTATTTCATCAGTCCTAGTGATATTTCGCTCTTCATACTGTGAGATACCATCTAGGCAGTCAATACTGCCAAACTGACAGAACATGACACACTATTCCATCAGGCCCAGTAACATTTCGCTCTTTATACTGTGAGATACCATCTAGGCAGTCACTATTGCCAAACTGAGAGAGCATGACTCACTATTCCATCAGCCCCAATAACATTTAGCTCTTCATACTGTGAGATACCATCTAGGCAGTCAATACTGCCAAACTGAAAAAGCAAATCAAAACTACTTTCTCACTAACAATGTTCTTTAGCCCTGTTAATACAGCTAGGCTGGACTAATGAAAAATAATTTGAAAACGTCTAAGCATTTCCAATC
Organism: Stictocephala bisonia; assembly: GCA_035578905.1. NCBI lineage: Eukaryota > Metazoa > Arthropoda > Insecta > Hemiptera > Membracidae > Stictocephala > Stictocephala bisonia. The sequence goes on along the minus strand of JAQJVL010003478.1, from coordinate 32,695 downwards.
TTAGAGTTCCTTAGTATACTTGGTAAGATAATACGTGGTGTACAGCTGACTAAGTTGATAGTTGGTAATACGTATCCTCCTTCTCGGTGTACAGTTCCTTAGTATACCTGGTAAGGTAATTCGTGGTGTACATCTGACAAAGTTGATAGTTGGTAATACGTACTCTCATTCTCGGTGTACAGTTCCTTAGTATACCTGGTAAGGTAATACGTGGTGTACAGCTGACTAAGTTGATAGTTGATAAAACGTATCCTCCTTCTCGGTGTACAGTTCCTTAGTATACCTGGTAAGGTAATACGTGGTGTACAGCTGACTAAGTTGATAGTTGGAAATACTTATCCTCCTTCTCGGTGTACAGTTCCTTAGTATACCTGGTAGGTAATACGTGGTGTACAGCTGACTAAGTTGATAGTTGATAATACGTATCCTCCTTCTCGGTGTACAGTTCCTTAGTATACCTGGTGAGGTAATACGTGGTGTACAGCTGACTAAGTTGATAGTTGAAAATACTTATCCTCCTTCTCGGTGTACAGTTCCTTAGTATACCTGGTAAGGTAATACGTGGTGTACAGCTGACTAAGTTGATAGTTGGAAATACTTATCCTCCTTCTCGGTGTACAGTTCCTTAGTATACCTGGTAGGTAATACGTGGTGTACAGCTGACTAAGTTGATAGTTGATAATACGTATCCTCCTTCTCGGTGTACAGTTCCTTAGTATACCTGGTAAGGTAATACGTGGTGTACAGCTGACTAAGTTGATAGTTGATAATACGTATCCTCCTTCTCGGTGTACAGTTCCTTAGTATACCTGGTAAGGTAATACGTGGTGTACAGCTGACTAAGTTGATAGTTGGAAATACTTATCCTCCTTCTCGGTGTACAGTTCCTTAGTATACCTGGTAGGTAATAAGTGGTGTACAGCTGACTAAGTTGATAGTTGATAATACGTATCCTCCTTCTCGGTGTACAGTTCCTTAGTATACCTGGTAAGGTAATACGTGGTGTACAGCTGACTAAGTTGATAGTTGATAATACGTATCCTCCTTCTCGGTGTACAGTTCCTTAGTATACCTGGTAAGGTAATACGTGGTGTACAGCTGACTAAGTTGATAGTTGGAAATACTTATCCTCCTTCTCGGTGTACAGTTCCTTAGTATACCTGGTAAGGTAATACGTGGTGTACAGCTGATTAAGTTGATAGTTGGTAATACGTGTCCTCCTTCTCGGTGTACAGTTCCTTAGTATAACTGGTAAGGTAATACGTGGTGTACAGCTGACTAAGTTGATAGTTGGAAATACTTATCCTGCTTCTCGGTGTACAGTTCCTTATTATACCTGGTAAGGTAATACGTGGTGTACAGCTGAATAAGTTGATAGTTGGAAATACTTATCCTCCTTCTCGGTGTACAGTTCCTTAGTATACCTGGTAAGGTAATACGTGGTGTACAGCTGATTAAGTTGATAGTTGGTAATACGTGTCCTCCTTCTCAGTGTACAGTTCCTTAGTATACCTGGTAAGGTAAAACGTGGTGTACAGCTGACTAAGTTGATAGTTGGTAATACGTATCCTCCTTCTCGGTGTACAGTTCCTTAGTATACCTGGTAAGGTAGTACGTGGTGTACAGCTGACTAAGTTGATAGTTGGTAATACGTATCCTCCTTCTCGGTGTACAGTCCCTTAGTATAACTGCTAAGGTGTACAGTTCCTTAGTATACCTGGTAAGGTAATACGTGGTGTACAGCTGACTAAGTTGATAGTTGGTAATACGTATCCTCCTTCTCGGTGTACAGTTCCTTAGTATACCTGGTAAGGTAGTACGTGGTGTACAGCTGACTAAGTTGATAGTTGGTAATATTTATCCTCCTTCTCGGTGTACAGTTCCTTAGTATACCTGGTAAGGTAATACGTGGTGTACAGCTGACTAAGTTGATAGTTGGCAATATTAATCCTCCTTCTCGATGTACAGTTCCTTAGTATAACTGCTAAGGTGTACAGTTCCTTAGTATACCTGGTAGGTAATACGTGGTGTACAGCTGACTAAGTTGATAGTTGGCAATATTTATCCTCCTTCTCGGTGTACAGTTCCTTAGTATAACTGCTAAGGTGTACAGTTCCTTAGTATACCTGGTAGGTAATACGTGGTGTACAGCTGACTAAGTTGATAGTTGGTAATATTTATCCTCCTTCTCGGTGTACAGTTCCTTAGTATACCTGGTAAGGATATACGTGGTGTACAACTGACTAAAATGATAGTTGGTAATATTTATCCTCCTTCTCGGTTAACAGTTCCTTAGTATAACTGCTAAGGTGTACAGTTCCTTAGTATACCTGGTAGGTAATACGTGGTGTACAGCTGACTAAGTTGATAGTTGGAAATACTTATCCTCCTTCTCATTTTACAGTTCCTTAGTATACCTGGTAGGTAATACGTAGTGTACAGCTGACTAAGTTGATAGTTGGAAATACGTACTCTCATTCTCGGTGTACAGTTCCTCAGTATACCTGGTAGGTAATACGTGGTGTACAGCTGACTAAGTTGATAGTTAGTAATACGTACTCTCATTCTCGGTGTACAGTTCCTTAGTATACCTGGTAGGTAATACGTGGTGTACAGCTGACTAAGTTGATAGTTAGTAATACGTACTCTCATTCTCGCTGTACAGTTCCTTAGTATACCTGGTAGGTAATACGTGGTGTACAGCTGACTAAATTGATAGTTGGTAATATTTATCCTCCTTCTTGGTGTACAGTTCCTTAGTATAACTGATAAGGTAATACGTGGTGTACAGCTGACTAAGTTAATAGTTGGTAATACGTATTCTCCTTCTCGGTGTACTGTTCCTTCGTATACCTGGTAGGTAATACGTGGTGTACAGCTGACTAAGTTGATAGTTGGTAATATTTATCCTCCTTCTCGGTGTACAGTTCCTTAGTATACCTGGTAAGGTAATACGTGGTGTACAACTGACTAAGTTGATAGTTGGTAATATTTATCCTCCTTCTCGGTGTACAGTTCCTTAGTATAACTGGTAGGTAATACGTGGTGTACAGCTGACTAAATTGATAGTTGGAAATACTTATCCTCCTTCTCAGTTTACAGTTCCTTAGTATACCTGGTAAGGTAATACGTGGTGTACAGCTGACTAAGTTGATAGTTGGTAATATTTATCCTCCTTCTCGGTGTACAGTTCCTTAGTATAACTGGTAAGGTAATACGTGGTGTACAACTGACTAAGTTGATAGTTGGTAATATTTATCATCCTTCTCGGTGTACAGTTCCTTAGTATACCTGGTAAGGTAATACGTGGTGTACAACTGACTAAGTTGATAGTTGGTAATACTTATCCTCCTTCTCAGTTTACAGTTCCTTAGTATACCTGGTAAGGTAATACGTGGTGTACAACTGACTAAGTTGATAGTTGGTAATATTTATCCTCCTTCTCGGTGTACAGTTCCTTAGTATACCTGGTAAGGTAATACGTGGTGTACAACTGACTAAGTTGATAGTTGGTAATACTTATCCTCCTTCTCAGTTTACAGTTCCTTAGTATACCTGGTAAGGTAATACGTGGTGTACAGCTGACTAAGTTGATAGTTGAAAATACTTATCCTCCTTCTCGGTGTACAGTTCCTTAGTATACCTGGTAAGGTAATACGTGGTGTACAGCTGACTAAGTTGATAGTTGGAAATACTTATCCTCCTTCTCGGTGTACAGTTCCTTAGTATACCTGGTAGGTAATACGTGGTGTACAGCTGACTAAGATGATAGTTGATAATACGTATCCTCCTTCTCGGTGTACAGTTCCTTAGTATACCTGGTAAGGTAATACGTGGTGTACAGCTGACTAAGTTGATAGTTGATAATACGTATCCTCCTTCTCGTCGTACAGTTCCTTAGTATACCTGGTAAGGTAATACGTGGTGTACAGCTGACTAAGTTGATAGTTGGAAATACTTATCCTCCTTCTCGGTGTACAGTTCCTTAGTATACCTGGTAGGTAATACGTGGTGTACAGCTGACTAAGATGATAGTTGATAATACGTATCCTCCTTCTCGGTGTACAGTTCCTTAGTATACCTGGTAAGGTAATACGTGGTGTACAGCTGACTAAGTTGATAGTTGATAATACGTATCCTCCTTCTCGGTGTACAGTTCCTTAGTATACCTGGTAAGGTAATACGTGGTGTACAGCTGACTAAGTTGATAGTTGGAAATACTTATCCTCCTTCTCGGTGTACAGTTCCTTAGTATACCTGGTAAGGTAATACGTGGTGTACAGCTGACTAAGTTGATAGTTGATAATACGTATCCTTCTTCTCGGTGTACAGTTCCTTAGTATACCTGGTAAGGTAATACGTGGTGTACAGCTGACTAAGTTGATAGTTGGAAATACTTATCCTCCTTCTCGGTGTACAGTTCCTTAGTATACCTGGTAAGGTAATACGTGGTATACAGCTGATTAAGTTGATAGTTGGTAATACGTGTCCTCCTTCTCGGTGTACAGTTCCTTAGGATAACTGGTAAGGTAATACGTGGTGTACAGCTGACTAAGTTGATAGTTGGAAATACTTATCCTCCTTCTCGGTGTACAGTTCCTTAGTATACCTGGTAAGGTAATACGTGGTGTACAGCTGAATAAGTTGATAGTTGGAAATACTTATCCTCCTTCTCGGTGTACAGTTCCTTAGTATACCTGGTAAGGTAATACGTAGTGTACAGCTGATTAAGTTGATAGTTGGTAATACGTGTCCTCCTTCTCGGTGTACAGTTCCTTAGTATACCTGGTAAGGTAAAACGTGGTGTACAGCTGACTAAGTTGATAGTTGGTAATACGTATCCTCCTTCTCGGTGTACAGTTCCTTAGTATACCTGGTAAGGTAATACGTGGTGTACAGCTGACTAAGTTGATAGTTGGTAATACGTATCCTCCTTCTCGGTGTACAGTTCCTTTGTATACCTGGTAAGGTAATACGTGGTGTACAGCTGACTAAGTTGATAGTTGGTAATACGTATCCTCCTTCTCGGTGTACAGTTCCTTAGTATAACTGGTAGGTAATATGTGGTGTACAGCTGACTAAGTTGATAGTTGGAAATACTTATCCTCCTTCTCAGTTTACAGTTCCTTAGTATACCTGGTAAGGTAGTACGTGGTGTACAGCTGACTAAGTTGATAGTTGGTAATACGTATCCTCCTTCTCGGTGTACAGTCCCTTAGTATAACTGCTAAGGTGTACAGTTCCTTAGTATACCTGGTAAGGTAATACGTGGTGTACAGCTGACTAAGTTGATAGTTGGTAATACGTATCCTCCTTCTCGGTGTACTGAGCCCCATCCCCCCACCAAAGCTGGGAAGCGTGCCCACTGGGGGATGGCTCAAAACGAGTAAAGCGATGGGATCACGGGTGGCAGTTGGAGGGTCAAAATAACACTCGGCAGCTGAGCAAAACTAATTTATTACCAGAAACATCATTTAATAAATCAAAACGGCAGAAGGCCACAATATAAAATAGGCAGAAGGCCACAATATAAAATTTGCACTTAAATAAATAACAAAACACACAAAAGCTACAAAAACAACAAACTCAACAAATACCAAAATTAACAAATTAACAACTACATGGCCTATCTGCAGCCTAGCCTGAGACACCCCAAAACGTAAGAAAAATTTAATAGGCCCCGACTAAAAGTGAAGAAAATTATAAAATTTTTGGTATCACCCATTACACCGGCAATTTGGCCCGCATCCCTTGATTCCACCGGGCCAGGGAGTAAGCCGGAATCCCTGGGCAGCTCCGAATTAAATTTATCTAAAAGCACAATAATCCCCTTTTGGTGAGTTTAAAAATTAAACAATTTAAAAGAAAAGATAACACGGTACCGTAGTAAAAAGTCACTTCAAGACATCTATTATCCCCTGACATCAATAATACCAAAACACGAAATAAATAACTAAATCACTAGGCCTAAACATATAAATAAAGAATACTATAGTTTAACAGTAGGGCCTAACAAAATATAAAAATTTGAATAACTATAACAATAAAATAAACTAAAGATTAACAACAATAAATATTAACACAATTTTTTTTTTATTTTATATTTTAAAAACCCTTCTTTTTTTCTTAAATTTTCAATATCCATAACAATGTCCCCCATGGCTGTGTTTCCTAAAATCACTGTTCGAGTTTTTTAGGCCTAGGCCACATACAGTTCCACAAACTTTTTTTTTCTTCCTTTTTTTTTTTTTTTTTTTTTTTAATTTCACTGTTAGAGACCCCCAGCTCAGCCGCCGGGAAAATAAATGGAAAGCACTGACCTGAGGACAGAAGACTCATACCTAAAGATGTAGCTGGGGCAGAAGGGTCACCAATGGCCTCTATACATGGTCCTCAGGCCAGGCTGGCAGCGCAGATGGTAGAAAATCCCCGGACGGCAGGCCGAGGGTAGAAGCGTCCTACTCGAGGACCCTGGACTGAAAGTCCAAACACAGCAATTAAAAACAGTCCAGCCATCACCACCAAAAATACTATACATAACCCCTAATACATGACATGGCAAAACAAAACAGGAACAGACAACATTGTACATGATTAAAGCACACCAGAAAATATAAAAGATCTATTTTTTAGGTTATGAACAATTACGTTGGAAACTCAGATTTAAGACAAATTACAAATTAACAAATTATAAAAGAATTAATTACGTATATGGACTTAAAAAATGACAAACTGAATACGAGGCTATGGATACATGAGCAATAGGTTATAACATGAAAATCAAAGTGTACAGCTAGGCTAGGTTATTGGCAAAGAACAAAAAATATGGTAAATCGTTAACTACAACTGTAAAAAGGCTCAATAAAACATTATACAGAACTACTATTGACAATAAAGGCAGATATAAAAGCATTAACGGTAATTAAAGGTAAAAATTAACATGGAGCACATGGGTCAAACCTAGGTTAACACATCTAGACAAAGAATATAAATTTAACAAAACCCTGAAAACACAACTAAGCCCGATTAATATTTTCAATGAAACAAAAGTTTTTTCACCAAAAGGGTGATTAAATATTAGAAATTACAAAAGAACACTTACGTTTTGGGAACCTTTCAGCCGGCAACCATGACTTGACGACGCTGCAAAGAACAAGTGAACAGACAGGCCAACTTGACCGAAGCTGCTGGAACACGGAACGAAACGGAACTGGGCCAACGGCTACCAAAGTACGCAAATCGCCGGGCAAAAGCGAATCTCAGGCAGCCTGGCAGACAATGACGAAAAAAACGAAACTGTACCGGTCCAAGACCCGGTACAACCTCCCTCTGCAAACCTCAACACACCCAGGCAGGGGAGCAAACTCGGTACCTCAGGGAACCAAGAGAAGACGAAGACCTCCGAAGAGTGGTGTTCCAAGGACGTCCAAGAGAACCTAAGAGGGGAAACCCCTCGAACAGGGAGCAAACTACCCTGACTGTCGGGCCCGACAAGAAAAAAGAGAGAAAGAAGACTCTCTCAGAACAGCCACCTAGGGCGCAGAGGTGATCAATCTCTTTGCCCCAAGAAACCCCCAGGAACACCAACTCCTGGACCAACCGTTCCCCGGAAAGCCTTAAGCTGGGACACATGGGCTTTCCTAAACACCCTGCCTGACTGGGGATCAACCAGCAGAGCAGTCACCGGTGACAAAAACCTATCGATGCGGTGGGGACCAGACCACCGATAGCACAACTTTGCAGCTCTTCGTTCCGCGGCCGAACTGACCGGGTGAGCCTGACAAAGAACCAGATCTCCAACCTGAAAAGGGTTAGGAGTGCGACCCTCATCATACCTCCTCCTCACTCTCTCTCTAGCACGTAGCAGGTTGCGCCGAGCAGCCCGCCACGTGGACACTACGTCAGTGGCACCTGGCGTAGGTAGAAGATCCTCTAACCTCCACAAGTTGGACAAAGGGTTGTTAGGAGGGTAGCCATGTAGAATTTCGAAGGGAGTGGCATTGTGACTCTCATGCTTAGAAGAGTTAAAAGCAAGCTGGAGCCAAGAGAGACTCTCATCCCAGGTGTTCTGCTTCTCAGCATGGAAAGAAATAAGGGCAGACCGAAGATTGCGGTTGAACCGCTCTGCATGAGAAGGCTGTGGGTAATACGGAGAGGTAGTCACATGCCTGATACCATTGCCAAAACAGAACCTACGAAACTCATGGGAGGTAAACTGGCTACCGTTGTCGGACACAAGAGTGGAAGGCACACCAAAGTGCTGGAAGAGTTGGGACTGGAGAGCACGGATGGTGAGCTTAGCCGTGGCACTCCGAAGTGGGAAAAGCCAAACGAACTTCGAGAAAGCATCCACACAAACAAGTAGGTAGGAGCTACCTGACTTGCTACGGGGAAAAGGACCCACGTAGTCGATGAACACCTTCTCAAAAGGACGCTCGGCCACCTCAGAAGATAACAACCCTAACCTTGCATTCTGACTAGGCTTGCTGAGAGAGCACAAGTGACAAGCCCGCACTCTGCCAGCAACATCCCGGTCCATGCCCTTCCAGATGAAGTACCTACGAATCTTAGCGATGGTCTTATGAATGCCAAGATGACCGCCCACAAGAGAAGAGTGATAATACTGAAAGACCATCGGTACTAGATGACTAGGCATCACTACACGGGGTTCACCCCTCTGTCGAGGACGGCAACAGAGTACCCCTTTGGACAGAAAATAGGGAGGGTGGGCACCTCCCTCTTGAAGCTCACCTAAGATGACTGACAGCTCAGGATCTTTCTGTTGATGGGACAGTAGGTCGTCAAAAGCCAGAGGAAAATCCAGAAGAACAGCACCACACTGAGCAACAGCCTCAGTAGGTGGATCACTGGGTTCGTGATACATGCGGGAAAGAGCATCCGCGATGACATTCTGGGTACCCCTAAGATGTTGGACTCGGAACTTAAAGGCAGAAATTTTGACCACCCAGCGACCAATTTTCCCGAGCTGTCGGGGATGGGCAAGAAGCCAAGACAGTGCCTGATTGTCTGTCTCCAGCAAGAACTCAGCGTGTTCCAAGAAACGCCGAAACTTGTCCGTACCAAAGACAACAGCCAGGCACTCTAACTCATAGATGGAAGAGGCTTTCCTTTCCTGGTGAGACAACGTCCTCGAAGCAAAAGCGATGGGCTGCCTGACCCCATCAAACTCCTGAGAAAGAACAGCAGCAATGGCGGAGGAGGAGGCATCAGTCTGAAGAATAAATTCTCTGCTGAAATCAGGCATACGCAGGACAGGAGGTTGCATGATAGCCTCCTTGAGAGCATCAAAGGCAGTCTGCTGAGCTTGGCCCCACACAAAAGGGACACCTTTCTTTCGCAGCTCGTTCAACGGGGCAGCAAGCTCGGCCACGTTAGGGATGAAGCGACGGTAAAAATTCACCATCCCCACAAAACGGGCAATCCCCTTGGCATCTCTGGGAGGAGGAAAATCCCGAATGCCCTGGGTCCTCGCAGGATCAATGCAGACGCCTCGAGAAGATATCAGATGACCCAGAAAAGAAATCTCAGGACGAGCAAAAGTGACTTTCTCTGGATTGACGGTAAGGCCAGCTGACTTAAGGCGACTAAGAACTTCCTCCAGATGTTGCATGTGTTCCCCGAAAGTCTCACTGTAGACAAGAAGATCGTCCAGGTAATTGAAGACAAACTTGAACTTCACATCATGGAAGATGGAGTCAAGCAGACGAGTAAGAGTCTGGGCACCCACAGCAAGACCCATAGGAACCCTAGTGAACTGGTAAAGATTCCAGGGAACACAGAAGCTAGTCATAGGCCGTGATTCCTTCTTCAATGGAATCTGATGGTAGGCCTGGTTCAAATCAAACACACTGAAAAACTTAGCCTTACCGAACCAATCAAACGCAGAATGCAAATCAGGCAGAGGTACCGAGTCAATAGCGACCTTAGCGTTGAGCCTCCGATAATCCATCACTAGCCTAGACTTACCATTAGGCTTGGGCACAAGAAAAGCTGGACTGGCATAAGCGGAACGAGACGGCTCAATCACACCCTTGCTCAGAAGATCTTCTATCATAGCCCTCATAACCTCCATCTTTGGGGGAGCAAGTTTGTACGGATGACTCCTAACTGGCTGAGAATCGGTGAGGTGGATCTCATACTCCAGAAGAGAAGTGACCCCAAGCTCAGCCGTAAGCACATCAGGAAACCGCAAACACAGCCTCCTAATGGCCTCCGCCTGCTCAGGGGGGAGATGACCAACTGGATCCACCTTGGGTTGTTCGGGCTCACAACCCACCTCTCTGACTGCAGGAGGGCAGTCAGAATCACCTACTAGAGGCACCAAAACTCGCCGATTAAACTTGAAAAACATCTGGCGCTTCTGGAGGTCAAGCACCATACCACTTTTGGAAATGAAGTCTGCCCCTAGGATACAAGAAACCGCCAGGTCCTTGGCAACAAGAAAACCCCACCTCCAGGAAAATCCTTCGATTTTAAAATGTAATGACGCCTTTAGAAGTATGGGTAGAGGAGTTTGGGATGCCGTCCAGCAAGTAATAGAAGAAGGCTCGGTGTGCCTGACAAGTCCTAAGGCGTCAAGGGACTCAAAAAGAGAAAGGCTGATGATACTGCATGCCGAACCAGAATCAAGAAGGGCTCGACACACCGTACCACCAAAAGATACAAAAACGCCAGGACACACCGAGGTGACCGCCCTAAGTCCCAGGGAAGCCATGCCAGCAAGGCTCGAAAGATCCCCGACACTCCTGCTATGGGCACGTGTCAGAGGCAAATGGCCACGGTCAGTCGCAACAACGCGGGGAGCTACTGTGGAGGCAACCCCCCGCGCTGAGCGTTTCCCGCCCCACGACCTCGAGCACGTGGACAGTCACGTCGAATGTGACCAGGCTGGCCACAAGCAAAACACACAACAGGAGGCCGAGAACCACGACCCTCCACTGGCTGACTCACACCTAAAGACATAGCCGGTCGACGGGTGGGGAGAGCACGATGACTCTCAGAATCCCTCCCTTGCTGGTCTGAGAACTGCACGCTGCGCGAAACAATGCACAGCTGATGCAGCTCCCGAAAAGTCGAAGGAACACCAGCAAAAACCAATCTGCACCGTTCTTCGGGAGAAATGCCATCCAGGATGACACGAACGGTGTCAGCTTCAGAAAGGTTGAGGCGCAACGCTTGACGAGCTTCCCTGACTGAAGAGACATAGGCTGCCAGAGACTCGCCCCTACCCTGCGACCGATAAAATCTGTCCATGACCATCCTCTCCCTGAGTCGAATGGGAAGAAACGATGAAAGTAACTCTCGATGGAACGAGTCCACCGAGGCATCACTGGCCAAGACAGAACTCAGCAACTCCCCAACGGGACCTCTACAATAAGGGAAAACCAGACGAAGCAAGTCCCCAGCCTGCATGCCGGGCATCTCACTAAGTCTGAGAAAGGCCACCAGAAACTTAAGAAGCTCCTCAGGATCCATCCCATCGATCACAGGGAGATTCTGGATCATGGGCGTGAGAGGGTTAGGCAGCTTGTGGTAGCTCAGCTGCAGAAGAGCAGGTGAACCCAAAGAAGTAGTAGGAACGGCAGCTGGAGCCGAACCACAAGCAACCTCAACAGAAACGCCTGCAGGCTCAGAAGGAACCTCAGGCACAGTGAGAGCCGTTGTCTCAGCCTGCGGCCTCGACACGTTAGGCGAAAGCGCAAAAGTAGGCCGCTGACCCAGACCCGTAGGAGTCGTGGACCCGGAGAGTGCCTGAAAAATCTCCTCCAGCCTAGACACACTCTCCAAGATCCACGCCCTATCCGATGGTTCCAACCCCGGTGCCCGGTTGACCAGCCTTAAACGGGCAAGCAGATGCCCCAAACGTGCAAGGCGGCAGGCCCGGTCACGACCCACTGGAGGTTCAAACTGCAAATCTTCCAAAACCCCTTCCCAATCTTCCACCTTCCGTTTACAAATCCCCAACTCATCACCAACCTCCAGCAGGTCAGACCAATCCACCGCCGTACCCGCGGACAACTGCTCCCGCAGCAACCTCCGGAGATTCAGAACATCACCCTCCGGAGTCACACCCCGCGACCTCAACTCGAAAATCAACTCCTCCTTGACTAGGAGCGCAACATTCTGCAGATAGGCCATCTCTAACGCAACAATTCTCAACAATATACACAAAAAACGACAACTCCAGGGTCCAAGACGAACTAAACCCTCAGCCTACCGAGCCACTGCCGACCACTCCAATCCACCCATGAAACCCATGCAACAAAGTAACCAAGCGGATTGCCTAAATTTTTTTTTTTTTTTTTATTTTTTTTTTTTTTTTAGTTAAATTATTTATTAGGATTTTCTAATTGTTTTGCCTTTTAAATAATTTTTTATTTATTATTTTTTTTTTTTTTTTTTACACAATTCCAAGACACCTTGACGGTAGGTCGGTCAAGCATGACCTACTAACAGGCAAACACCCACCGTCAACAACAAAGAGAGTTTTTTTTTTTTTTTTTTTTTTTTTTTTTTTTTTTTTTTTTTAGGAAACCACGCTCTGCTACCAATTGAGACCCATCCCCCCCACCAAAGCTGGAAAGCGTGCCAACCGGGGGATGGCTCAAACCAAGTCGAGCGATGGGACCACGGGTGGCAGTTGGAGGGTCAAAATAACACTCGGCCGCTGAGCAAAACTAATTTTATTTGCCAAATAAACATTAACTGGCTGGCATAGGGCCACAATATAAACAGGCAGAAGGCCACAATATAAAATCTGCAATTAAATAAATAACAATAAACACAAAATTTAACAATATAACGACAAAAGCTACCAAAACACTTAACGCTACAAATACCGAAAACTACAATTAACAAACTGTATGGCCTATCTGCAGTTTTGGCCTGAGACACCCAAAACGTAAGACAAATTATTAACAAATTAAAAATGACCATTAAGAAACAAATTTAGATAACCCCAAAATAAAAGTGAAAATTTAGAAAACTTCTGGAAACAAAAATTTTGGTATCATCAAATAAGCCCCAAATAAAAGTGAAAATTTAGAAAACTTTTGGATCACAACACTTAAACCGGCAATTCAGCCCACATCCCATGATTCCACCGGGCCAGGGAGTAAGCCGGAATCCCTGGGCAGCTCCGAATTAAAGTAAACTAAAAGCACAATAATCCCCTTTTGGTGAAAGTTTAAAAAAATTAAACAATTAAAAAGAAAATCTAACACGGTACCGTTCGAGTAAAAATGCACTTCAAGACATCTATAATACAATTAACAACAACAAAAATAAATAACGATCACTAGGCCTAAACATTTAAATAAATCAATAACATAACTTAACCATAGGGACCTAACAAATATAAAATCTAAAAAAATATAACAACAAATAAAACTAACTAAATAACTAACAATAAATATCAACATAAGCTTTTTTTCCTCTTTTTATTTCTTTTCTTAAATTTGAAATATATAGATATCTAGCAATGTCCCCATGGCTGTGTTGCATCACTTTTCTAGTTTTTAGGCCTAGGCCACATAAAGTTCCACAAATTTTTTTCTCTTCTTTTTTTTTCTTATATTTCACTGTTTTTCTTGGTTTATTTTTTTTTTTTTATGTAAAAATTTCAACAGCCCCCAGCTCAGCCGCCGGGAAACAAAAACATGGAAAACACTGACCTGAGGACAGGAGACTTATACCACAGAGATGTAGAGCGGGTAACGGGCGACTCCAGGCTCCAACATGGTCCTCAGGCCAGGCTAGCAGTGCAGAAGGTAGACAATCCCCGGACGGCAGGCCGAGGGCAGAAACGTCCTACTCAAGGACCCTGGAGTATTGGCGTCTTTAGCCTGACCTGCCCATTTCTGCAGACAGCACAAGACTAACGGCCGCAGAACCACCGAACAGCTCGAACAATCTAGAAGCCGGTCAACCTGACCGAAACTGCTGGAACACGGAACGAGACGGAACTGGGCCAACGGCCACCAAAGTACGCGAAACGCAAGGCAAAAGCGAATCTCAGGCAGCCTGGCAGACAACGACGAAAAAAACGAAACTGTACCGGTCAAAGACCCGGTACAACCTCCCTCTGCAAACCTCAACACACCCAGGCAGGAGAGAACACTCGGTACCTCAGGGAACCAAGAGAAGACGAAGACCTCCGAAGAGTGGTGTTCCAAGGACGTCCAAGAGAAACTAAGAGGGGAAACCCCTCGAACAGGGAGCAAACTACCCTGACTGTCGGGCCCGACAAGAAAAAAAAAAGAGAGAGAGAAGACTCTCTCAGAACAGCCACCTAGGGCGCAGAGGTGATCAATCTCTTTGCCCCAAGAAACCCCCAGGAACACCAACTCCTGGACCAACCGTTCCCCGGAAAGCCTTAAGCTGGGACACATGGGCTTTCCTGAACACCCTGCCTGACTGGGGATCAACCAGCAGAGCAGTCACCGGTGACAAAAACCTGTCGATGCGGTGGGGACCAGACCACCGATAGCACAACTTTGCAGCTCTTCGTTCCGCGGCCGAACTGACCGGGTGAGCCTGACAAAGAACCAGATCTCCAACCTGAAAAGGGTTAGGAGTACGACCCTTATCATACCTCCTCCTTACTCTCTCTCTAGCACGTAGCAGGTTGCGCCGAGCAGCCCGCCACGTGGACACTACGTCAGTGGCACCTGGCGTAGGTAGAAGATCCTCTAACCTCCACAAGTTGGACAAAGGATTGTTAGGAGGGTAGCCATGTAGAATCTCGAAGGGAGTGGCATTGTGACTCTCATGCTTGGAAGAATTGAAAGCAAGCTGGAGCCAAGAGAGACTCTCATCCCAGGTGTTCTGCTTCTCAGCATGGAAGGTAATAAGGGCAGACCGAAGATTGCGGTTGAACCGCTCTGCATGAGAAGGCTGTGGGTAATAAGGAGAGGTAGTCACATGCCTGATACCATTGCCAAAACAGAACCTACGAAACTCATGGGAGGTAAACTGGCTACCGTTGTCGGACACAAGAGTGGAAGGCACACCAAAGTGCTGGAAGAGTTGGGACTGGAGAGCACGGATGGTGAGCTTAGCCGTAGCACTCCGAAGTGGGAAAAGCCAAACGAACTTCGAGAAAGCATCCACACAAACAAGTAGGTAGGAGCTACCTGACTTGCTACGGGGAAAAGGACCCACGTAGTCGATGAACACCTTCTCAAAAGGACGCTCGGCCACCTCAGAAGATAACAACCCTAACCTTGCATTCTGACTAGGCTTGCTGAGAGAGCACAAGTGACAAGCCCGCACTCTGCCAGCAACATCCCGGTCCATGCCCTTCCAGATGAAGTACCTACGAATCTTAGCGATGGTCTTATGAATGCCAAGATGACCGCCCACAAGAGAAGAGTGATAATACTGAAAGACCATCGGTACTAGATGACTAGGCATCACTACACGGGGTTCACCCCTCTGTCGAGGACGGCAACAGAGTACCCCTTTGGACAGAAAATAGGGAGGGTGGGCACCTCCCTCTTGAAGCTCACCTAAGATGACTGACAGCTCAGGATCTTTCTGTTGATGGGACAGTAGGTCGTCAAAAGCCAGAGGAAAATCCAGAAGAACAGCACCACACTGAGCAACAGCCTCAGTAGGTGGATCACTGGGTTCGTGATACATGCGGGAAAGAGCATCCGCGATGACATTCTGGGTACCCCTAAGATGTTGGACTCGGAACTTAAAGGCAGAAATTTTGACCACCCAGCGACCAATTTTCCCGAGCTGTCGGGGATGGGCAAGAAGCCAAGACAGTGCCTGATTGTCTGTCTCCAGCAAGAACTCAGCGTGTTCCAAGAAACGCCGAAACTTGTCCGTACCAAAGACAACAGCCAGGCACTCTAACTCATAGATGGAAGAGGCTTTCCTTTCCTGGTGAGACAACGTCCTCGAAGCAAAAGCGATGGGCTGCCTGACCCCATCAAACTCCTGAGAAAGAACAGCAGCAATGGCGGAGGAGGAGGCATCAGTCTGAAGAATAAATTCTCTGCTGAAATCAGGCATACGCAGGACAGGAGGTTGCATGATAGCCTCCTTGAGAGCATCAAAGGCAGTCTGCTGAGCTTGGCCCCACACAAAAGGGACACCTTTCTTTCGCAGCTCGTTCAACGGGGCAGCAAGCTCGGCCACGTTAGGGATGAAGCGACGGTAAAAATTCACCATCCCCACAAAACGGGCAATCCCCTTGGCATCTCTGGGAGGAGGAAAATCCCGAATGCCCTGGGTCCTCGCAGGATCAATGCAGACGCCTCGAGAAGATATCAGATGACCCAGAAAAGAAATCTCAGGACGAGCAAAAGTGACTTTCTCTGGATTGACGGTAAGGCCAGCTGACTTAAGGCGACTAAGAACTTCCTCCAGATGTTGCATGTGTTCCCCGAAAGTCTCACTGTAGACAAGAAGATCGTCCAGGTAATTGAAGACAAACTTGAACTTCACATCATGGAAGATGGAGTCAAGCAGACGAGTAAGAGTCTGGGCACCCACAGCAAGACCCATAGGAACCCTAGTGAACTGGTAAAGATTCCAGGGAACACAGAAGCTAGTCATAGGCCGTGATTCCTTCTTCAATGGAATCTGATGGTAGGCCTGGTTCAAATCAAACACACTGAAAAACTTAGCCTTACCGAACCAATCAAACGCAGAATGCAAATCAGGCAGAGGTACCGAGTCAATAGCGACCTTAGCGTTGAGCCTCCGATAATCCATCACTAGCCTAGACTTACCATTAGGCTTGGGCACAAGAAAAGCTGGACTGGCATAAGCGGAACGAGACGGCTCAATCACACCCTTGCTCAGAAGATCTTCTATCATAGCCCTCATAACCTCCATCTTTGGGGGAGCAAGTTTGTACGGATGACTCCTAACTGGCTGAGAATCGGTGAGGTGGATCTCATACTCCAGAAGAGAAGTGACCCCAAGCTCAGCCGTAAGCACATCAGGAAACCGCAAACACAGCCTCCTAATGGCCTCCGCCTGCTCAGGGGGGAGATGACCAACTGGATCCACCTTGGGTTGTTCGGGCTCACAACCCACCTCTCTGACTGCAGGAGGGCAGTCAGAATCACCTACTAGAGGCACCAAAACTCGCCGATTAAACTTGAAAAACATCTGGCGCTTCTGGAGGTCAAGCACCATACCACTTTTGGAAATGAAGTCTGCCCCTAGGATACAAGAAACCGCCAGGTCCTTGGCAACAAGAAAACCCCACCTCCAGGAAAATCCTTCGATTTTAAAATGTAATGACGCCTTTAGAAGTATGGGTAGAGGAGTTTGGGATGCCGTCCAGCAAGTAATAGAAGAAGGCTCGGTGTGCCTGACAAGTCCTAAGGCGTCAAGGGACTCAAAAAGAGAAAGGCTGATGATACTGCATGCCGAACCAGAATCAAGAAGGGCTCGACACACCGTACCACCAAAAGATACAAAAACGCCAGGACACACCGAGGTGACCGCCCTAAGTCCCAGGGAAGCCATGCCAGCAAGGCTCGAAAGATCCCCGACACTCCTGCTATGGGCACGTGTCAGAGGCAAATGGCCACGGTCAGTCGCAACAACGCGGGGAGCTACTGTGGAGGCAACCCCCCGCGCTGAGCGTTTCCCGCCCCACGACCTCGAGCACGTGGACAGTCACGTCGAATGTGACCAGGCTGGCCACAAGCAAAACACACAACAGGAGGCCGAGAACCACGACCCTCCACTGGCTGACTCACACCTAAAGACATAGCCGGTCGACGGGTGGGGAGAGCACGATGACTCTCAGAATCCCTCCCTTGCTGGTCTGAGAACTGCACGCTGCGCGAAACAATGCACAGCTGATGCAGCTCCCGAAAAGTCGAAGGAACACCAGCAAAAACCAATCTGCACCGTTCTTCGGGAGAAATGCCATCCAGGATGACACGAACGGTGTCAGCTTCAGAAAGGTTGAGGCGCAACGCTTGACGAGCTTCCCTGACTGAAGAGACATAGGCTGCCAGAGACTCGCCCCTACCCTGCGACCGATAAAATCTGTCCATGACCATCCTCTCCCTGAGTCGAATGGGAAGAAACGATGAAAGTAACTCTCGATGGAACGAGTCCACCGAGGCATCACTGGCCAAGACAGAACTCAGCAACTCCCCAACGGGACCTCTACAATAAGGGAAAACCAGACGAAGCAAGTCCCCAGCCTGCATGCCGGGCATCTCACTAAGTCTGAGAAAGGCCACCAGAAACTTAAGAAGCTCCTCAGGATCCATCCCATCGATCACAGGGAGATTCTGGATCATGGGCGTGAGAGGGTTAGGCAGCTTGTGGTAGCTCAGCTGCAGAAGAGCAGGTGAACCCAAAGAAGTAGTAGGAACGGCAGCTGGAGCCGAACCACAAGCAACCTCAACAGAAACGCCTGCAGGCTCAGAAGGAACCTCAGGCACAGTGAGAGCCGTTGTCTCAGCCTGCGGCCTCGACACGTTAGGCGAAAGCGCAAAAGTAGGCCGCTGACCCAGACCCGTAGGAGTCGTGGACCCGGAGAGTGCCTGAAAAATCTCCTCCAGCCTAGACACACTCTCCAAGATCCACGCCCTATCCGATGGTTCCAACCCCGGTGCCCGGTTGACCAGCCTTAAACGGGCAAGCAGATGCCCCAAACGTGCAAGGCGGCAGGCCCGGTCACGACCCACTGGAGGTTCAAACTGCAAATCTTCCAAAACCCCTTCCCAATCTTCCACCTTCCGTTTACAAATCCCCAACTCATCACCAACCTCCAGCAGGTCAGACCAATCCACCGCCGTACCCGCGGACAACTGCTCCCGCAGCAACCTCCGGAGATTCAGAACATCACCCTCCGGAGTCACACCCCGCGACCTCAACTCGAAAATCAACTCCTCCTTGACTAGGAGCGCAACATTCTGCAGATAGGCCATCTCTAACGCAACAATTCTCAACAATATACACAAAAAACGACAACTCCAGGGTCCAAGACGAACTAAACCCTCAGCCTACCGAGCCACTGCCGACCACTCCAATCCACCCATGAAACCCATGCAACAAAGTAACCAAGCGGATTGCCTAAATTTTTTTTTTTTTTTATTTTTTTTTTTTTTTTAGTTAAATTATTTATTAGGATTTTCTAATTGTTTTGCCTTTTAAATAATTTTTTATTTATTATTTTTTTTTTTTTTTTTTTACACAATTCCAAGACACCTTGACGGTAGGTCGGTCAAGCATGACCTACTAACAGGCAAACACCCACCGTCAACAACAAAGAGAGTTTTTTTTTTTTTTTTTTTTTTTTTTTTTTTTTTTTTTTTTAGGAAACCACGCTCTGCTACCAATTGAGACCCATCCCCCCCACCAAAGCTGGAAAGCGTGCCAACCGGGGGATGGCTCAAACCAAGTCGAGCGATGGGACCACGGGTGGCAGTTGGAGGGTCAAAATAACACTCGGCCGCTGAGCAAAACTAATTTTATTTGCCAAATAAACATTAACTGGCTGGCATAGGGCCACAATATAAACAGGCAGAAGGCCACAATATAAAATCTGCAATTAAATAAATAACAATAAACACAAAATTTAACAATATAACGACAAAAGCTACCAAAACACTTAACGCTACAAATACCAAAACTACAATTAACAAACTGTATGGCCTATCTGCAGTTTTGGCCTGAGACACCCAAAACGTAAGACAAATTATTAACAAATTAAAAATGACCATTAAGAAACAAATTTAGATAACCCCAAAATAAAAGTGAAAATTTAGAAAACTTCTGGAAACAAAAATTTTGGTATCATCAAATAAGCCCCAAATAAAAGTGAAAATTTAGAAAACTTTTGGATCACAACACTTAAACCGGCAATTCAGCCCACATCCCATGATTCCACCGGGCCAGGGAGTAAGCCGGAATCCCTGGGCAGCTCCGAATTAAAGTAAACTAAAAGCACAATAATCCCCTTTTGGTGAAAGTTTAAAAAAATTAAACAATTAAAAAGAAAATCTAACACGGTACCGTTCGAGTAAAAATGCACTTCAAGACATCTATAATACAATTAACAACAACAAAAATAAAT
This sequence comes from Stictocephala bisonia, assembly GCA_035578905.1. Taxonomy (NCBI): domain Eukaryota; kingdom Metazoa; phylum Arthropoda; class Insecta; order Hemiptera; family Membracidae; genus Stictocephala; species Stictocephala bisonia. Next base: position 12,609 of record JAQJVL010003478.1, on the reverse strand, counting down.
AACGATCACTAGGCCTAAACATTTAAATAAATCAATAACATAACTTAACCATAGGGACCTAACAAATATAAAATCTAAAAAAATATAACAACAAATAAAACTAACTAAATAACTAACAATAAATATCAACATAAGCTTTTTTTCCTCTTTTTATTTCTTTTCTTAAATTTGAAATATATAGATATCTAGCAATGTCCCCATGGCTGTGTTGCATCACTTTTCTAGTTTTTAGGCCTAGGCCACATAAAGTTCCACAAATTTTTTTCTCTTCTTTTTTTTCTTATATTTCACTGTTTTTCTTGGTTTATTTTTTTTTTTTTTATGTAAAAATTTCAACAGCCCCCAGCTCAGCCGCCGGGAAACAAAAACATGGAAAACACTGACCTGAGGACAGGAGACTTATACCACAGAGATGTAGAGCGGGTAACGGGCGACTCCAGGCTCCAACATGGTCCTCAGGCCAGGCTAGCAGTGCAGAAGGTAGACAATCCCCGGACGGCAGGCCGAGGGCAGAAACGTCCTACTCAAGGACCCTGGAGTATTGGCGTCTTTAGCCTGACCTGCCCATTTCTGCAGACAGCACAAGACTAACGGCCGCAGAACCACCGAACAGCTCGAACAATCTAGAAGCCGGTCAACCTGACCGAAACTGCTGGAACACGGAACGAGACGGAACTGGGCCAACGGCCACCAAAGTACGCGAAACGCAAGGCAAAAGCGAATCTCAGGCAGCCTGGCAGACAACGACGAAAAAAACGAAACTGTACCGGTCAAAGACCCGGTACAACCTCCCTCTGCAAACCTCAACACACCCAGGCAGGAGAGAACACTCGGTACCTCAGGGAACCAAGAGAAGACGAAGACCTCCGAAGAGTGGTGTTCCAAGGACGTCCAAGAGAAACTAAGAGGGGAAACCCCTCGAACAGGGAGCAAACTACCCTGACTGTCGGGCCCGACAAGAAAAAAAAAAGAGAGAGAGAAGACTCTCTCAGAACAGCCACCTAGGGCGCAGAGGTGATCAATCTCTTTGCCCCAAGAAACCCCCAGGAACACCAACTCCTGGACCAACCGTTCCCCGGAAAGCCTTAAGCTGGGACACATGGGCTTTCCTGAACACCCTGCCTGACTGGGGATCAACCAGCAGAGCAGTCACCGGTGACAAAAACCTGTCGATGCGGTGGGGACCAGACCACCGATAGCACAACTTTGCAGCTCTTCGTTCCGCGGCCGAACTGACCGGGTGAGCCTGACAAAGAACCAGATCTCCAACCTGAAAAGGGTTAGGAGTACGACCCTTATCATACCTCCTCCTTACTCTCTCTCTAGCACGTAGCAGGTTGCGCCGAGCAGCCCGCCACGTGGACACTACGTCAGTGGCACCTGGCGTAGGTAGAAGATCCTCTAACCTCCACAAGTTGGACAAAGGATTGTTAGGAGGGTAGCCATGTAGAATCTCGAAGGGAGTGGCATTGTGACTCTCATGCTTGGAAGAATTGAAAGCAAGCTGGAGCCAAGAGAGACTCTCATCCCAGGTGTTCTGCTTCTCAGCATGGAAGGTAATAAGGGCAGACCGAAGATTGCGGTTGAACCGCTCTGCATGAGAAGGCTGTGGGTAATAAGGAGAGGTAGTCACATGCCTGATACCATTGCCAAAACAGAACCTACGAAACTCATGGGAGGTAAACTGGCTACCGTTGTCGGACACAAGAGTGGAAGGCACACCAAAGTGCTGGAAGAGTTGGGACTGGAGAGCACGGATGGTGAGCTTAGCCGTAGCACTCCGAAGTGGGAAAAGCCAAACGAACTTCGAGAAAGCATCCACACAAACAAGTAGGTAGGAGCTACCTGACTTGCTACGGGGAAAAGGACCCACGTAGTCGATGAACACCTTCTCAAAAGGACGCTCGGCCACCTCAGAAGATAACAACCCTAACCTTGCATTCTGACTAGGCTTGCTGAGAGAGCACAAGTGACAAGCCCGCACTCTGCCAGCAACATCCCGGTCCATGCCCTTCCAGATGAAGTACCTACGAATCTTAGCGATGGTCTTATGAATGCCAAGATGACCGCCCACAAGAGAAGAGTGATAATACTGAAAGACCATCGGTACTAGATGACTAGGCATCACTACACGGGGTTCACCCCTCTGTCGAGGACGGCAACAGAGTACCCCTTTGGACAGAAAATAGGGAGGGTGGGCACCTCCCTCTTGAAGCTCACCTAAGATGACTGACAGCTCAGGATCTTTCTGTTGATGGGACAGTAGGTCGTCAAAAGCCAGAGGAAAATCCAGAAGAACAGCACCACACTGAGCAACAGCCTCAGTAGGTGGATCACTGGGTTCGTGATACATGCGGGAAAGAGCATCCGCGATGACATTCTGGGTACCCCTAAGATGTTGGACTCGGAACTTAAAGGCAGAAATTTTGACCACCCAGCGACCAATTTTCCCGAGCTGTCGGGGATGGGCAAGAAGCCAAGACAGTGCCTGATTGTCTGTCTCCAGCAAGAACTCAGCGTGTTCCAAGAAACGCCGAAACTTGTCCGTACCAAAGACAACAGCCAGGCACTCTAACTCATAGATGGAAGAGGCTTTCCTTTCCTGGTGAGACAACGTCCTCGAAGCAAAAGCGATGGGCTGCCTGACCCCATCAAACTCCTGAGAAAGAACAGCAGCAATGGCGGAGGAGGAGGCATCAGTCTGAAGAATAAATTCTCTGCTGAAATCAGGCATACGCAGGACAGGAGGTTGCATGATAGCCTCCTTGAGAGCATCAAAGGCAGTCTGCTGAGCTTGGCCCCACACAAAAGGGACACCTTTCTTTCGCAGCTCGTTCAACGGGGCAGCAAGCTCGGCCACGTTAGGGATGAAGCGACGGTAAAAATTCACCATCCCCACAAAACGGGCAATCCCCTTGGCATCTCTGGGAGGAGGAAAATCCCGAATGCCCTGGGTCCTCGCAGGATCAATGCAGACGCCTCGAGAAGATATCAGATGACCCAGAAAAGAAATCTCAGGACGAGCAAAAGTGACTTTCTCTGGATTGACGGTAAGGCCAGCTGACTTAAGGCGACTAAGAACTTCCTCCAGATGTTGCATGTGTTCCCCGAAAGTCTCACTGTAGACAAGAAGATCGTCCAGGTAATTGAAGACAAACTTGAACTTCACATCATGGAAGATGGAGTCAAGCAGACGAGTAAGAGTCTGGGCACCCACAGCAAGACCCATAGGAACCCTAGTGAACTGGTAAAGATTCCAGGGAACACAGAAGCTAGTCATAGGCCGTGATTCCTTCTTCAATGGAATCTGATGGTAGGCCTGGTTCAAATCAAACACACTGAAAAACTTAGCCTTACCGAACCAATCAAACGCAGAATGCAAATCAGGCAGAGGTACCGAGTCAATAGCGACCTTAGCGTTGAGCCTCCGATAATCCATCACTAGCCTAGACTTACCATTAGGCTTGGGCACAAGAAAAGCTGGACTGGCATAAGCGGAACGAGACGGCTCAATCACACCCTTGCTCAGAAGATCTTCTATCATAGCCCTCATAACCTCCATCTTTGGGGGAGCAAGTTTGTACGGATGACTCCTAACTGGCTGAGAATCGGTGAGGTGGATCTCATACTCCAGAAGAGAAGTGACCCCAAGCTCAGCCGTAAGCACATCAGGAAACCGCAAACACAGCCTCCTAATGGCCTCCGCCTGCTCAGGGGGGAGATGACCAACTGGATCCACCTTGGGTTGTTCGGGCTCACAACCCACCTCTCTGACTGCAGGAGGGCAGTCAGAATCACCTACTAGAGGCACCAAAACTCGCCGATTAAACTTGAAAAACATCTGGCGCTTCTGGAGGTCAAGCACCATACCACTTTTGGAAATGAAGTCTGCCCCTAGGATACAAGAAACCGCCAGGTCCTTGGCAACAAGAAAACCCCACCTCCAGGAAAATCCTTCGATTTTAAAATGTAATGACGCCTTTAGAAGTATGGGTAGAGGAGTTTGGGATGCCGTCCAGCAAGTAATAGAAGAAGGCTCGGTGTGCCTGACAAGTCCTAAGGCGTCAAGGGACTCAAAAAGAGAAAGGCTGATGATACTGCATGCCGAACCAGAATCAAGAAGGGCTCGACACACCGTACCACCAAAAGATACAAAAACGCCAGGACACACCGAGGTGACCGCCCTAAGTCCCAGGGAAGCCATGCCAGCAAGGCTCGAAAGATCCCCGACACTCCTGCTATGGGCACGTGTCAGAGGCAAATGGCCACGGTCAGTCGCAACAACGCGGGGAGCTACTGTGGAGGCAACCCCCCGCGCTGAGCGTTTCCCGCCCCACGACCTCGAGCACGTGGACAGTCACGTCGAATGTGACCAGGCTGGCCACAAGCAAAACACACAACAGGAGGCCGAGAACCACGACCCTCCACTGGCTGACTCACACCTAAAGACATAGCCGGTCGACGGGTGGGGAGAGCACGATGACTCTCAGAATCCCTCCCTTGCTGGTCTGAGAACTGCACGCTGCGCGAAACAATGCACAGCTGATGCAGCTCCCGAAAAGTCGAAGGAACACCAGCAAAAACCAATCTGCACCGTTCTTCGGGAGAAATGCCATCCAGGATGACACGAACGGTGTCAGCTTCAGAAAGGTTGAGGCGCAACGCTTGACGAGCTTCCCTGACTGAAGAGACATAGGCTGCCAGAGACTCGCCCCTACCCTGCGACCGATAAAATCTGTCCATGACCATCCTCTCCCTGAGTCGAATGGGAAGAAACGATGAAAGTAACTCTCGATGGAACGAGTCCACCGAGGCATCACTGGCCAAGACAGAACTCAGCAACTCCCCAACGGGACCTCTACAATAAGGGAAAACCAGACGAAGCAAGTCCCCAGCCTGCATGCCGGGCATCTCACTAAGTCTGAGAAAGGCCACCAGAAACTTAAGAAGCTCCTCAGGATCCATCCCATCGATCACAGGGAGATTCTGGATCATGGGCGTGAGAGGGTTAGGCAGCTTGTGGTAGCTCAGCTGCAGAAGAGCAGGTGAACCCAAAGAAGTAGTAGGAACGGCAGCTGGAGCCGAACCACAAGCAACCTCAACAGAAACGCCTGCAGGCTCAGAAGGAACCTCAGGCACAGTGAGAGCCGTTGTCTCAGCCTGCGGCCTCGACACGTTAGGCGAAAGCGCAAAAGTAGGCCGCTGACCCAGACCCGTAGGAGTCGTGGACCCGGAGAGTGCCTGAAAAATCTCCTCCAGCCTAGACACACTCTCCAAGATCCACGCCCTATCCGATGGTTCCAACCCCGGTGCCCGGTTGACCAGCCTTAAACGGGCAAGCAGATGCCCCAAACGTGCAAGGCGGCAGGCCCGGTCACGACCCACTGGAGGTTCAAACTGCAAATCTTCCAAAACCCCTTCCCAATCTTCCACCTTCCGTTTACAAATCCCCAACTCATCACCAACCTCCAGCAGGTCAGACCAATCCACCGCCGTACCCGCGGACAACTGCTCCCGCAGCAACCTCCGGAGATTCAGAACATCACCCTCCGGAGTCACACCCCGCGACCTCAACTCGAAAATCAACTCCTCCTTGACTAGGAGCGCAACATTCTGCAGATAGGCCATCTCTAACGCAACAATTCTCAACAATATACACAAAAAACGACAACTCCAGGGTCCAAGACGAACTAAACCCTCAGCCTACCGAGCCACTGCCGACCACTCCAATCCACCCATGAAACCCATGCAACAAAGTAACCAAGCGGATTGCCTAATTTTTTTTTTTTTTTTTTTTTTTTTTTTTTTAGTTAAATTATTTATTAGGATTTCTAATTGTTTTGCCTTTTAAATAATTTTTTATTTATTATTTTTTTTTTTTTTTTTTTACACAATTCCAAGACACCTTGACGGTAGGTCGGTCAAGCATGACCTACTAACAGGCAAACACCCACCGTCAACAACAGAGAGAGTTTTTTTTTTTTTTTTTTTTTTTTTTTTTTTTTAGGCAACCACGCTCTGCTACCAATTGAGACCCATCCCCCCCCCACCAAAGCTGGAAAGCGTGCCAACCGGGGGATGGCTCAAAACAAGTCGAGCGATGGGATCACGGGTGGCAGTTGGAGGGTCAAAATAATACTCGGCAGCTGAGCAAAACTAATTTATTATTAAGAAAGCAAAAATTTAAATAAATCAAAAACGGCAGAGGGCCACAACATAAAAGGCAGAAGGCCACAATATAAATTTGCAATTAAATAAATAACAACACACTAAAATTACCAAGATACTACACAATAATAACAAAACGCTATAAATCCACAAAACTCTACAAATACCAAAATTTAACAATTAATCAACTGTATGGCCTATCTGCAGTTTAGCCTGAGACACACCCCAAAACGTAAGAAAAATATTAAGCCCCAAATAAAAGTGAAAATTTAGAAAACTTTTGGATCACAACACTTTAACCCGGCAATTTAGCCCACACATCCCTTGATTCCACCGGGCCAGGGAGTAAGCCGGAATCCCCTGGGCAGCTCCGAATTAAAAATTAAGCAAAGCACAATAATCCCCTTTGGTGAAAGTTTAAAAAATTAAATAATTTAAAAGAAAATATAACACGGTACCGTCGAGTAAAAATTCACTTCAAAAACCCCCCCCACAAATACACTTAACAAAAAATAAATAACAATAACTAGGCCTAAGCAATTAAATAAATAATAACAGGATTTAACAATGGGGACCTAACAAATATAAAAATCTAAACAAATGTAACAAGAAAATAAACTAATTAAACTAAATAACAAATAAATATTAACATTAAAAGTTCTTGGTATTTCACGTTTTCTTTTCCCTTTAATAAAAAAAATAAATAAATAAGTCCCCAATGGCTGTGTTGCTTAAAATCACTGTCCAAGTTTAGAAGCTCAGGCCTAGGCCTCATAAAGTTCCACAGACATTTTTTTTTTCTTCTTTTTTTCCTATTTTCCATTTCCTTTTTCACTTTTAAATTAAACCCCCAGCTCAGCCGCCGGGAAACAACAAGGAAAGCACTGACCTGAGGACAAAGACTCATACCCAAAGATGTAGGTGGGGCAGCAGGGTCACCAATGGCCTCTATACATGGTCCTCAGGCCAGGCTGGCAGTGTGGATGGTAGACAATCCCCGGACGGCAGGCCGAGGGCTGAACGTCCCACTCAAGGACCCTGGAGTTTTAGTTTGTCTAGCCACTCATCGTCAAGTTGATCGGCAGCAGAGACTGAACAGCCAGGACCACCTGACCGAGGCTGGAACCAGGAACGAAACGGATCGAAACCAACGGCCACCAACTACGCGAAACGCAAGGCAAAAGCGAATCTCAGGCAGCCTGGCAGACAACGACGAAAAAAAAACGAAACTGTACCGGTCCAAGACCCGGTACATTACCCAGCAAATTGAGGGATGTCATGCATGGGCAGATTCGGAGTAGGTTAAATAATATTTGTTTTATTTTTATTTGACTCTCCAATGGATTATATTCAAGAAAATATATTAGTTTTATTACAAAAATAATTATAAACATGTTAAAAATTTTAAAACCCAAACTAAGTCATAGTGAAGTCATTGAACATATACTGTATATCACTTTATACAGTACACTATTCTTTGCACAGTGTAATTATTTTATTTTCTTGTATTGGCAGCCTGTTTGCAGTTCATTTGTAGACAGCTTAGACCAAAACAGCTGTTTTGCCTGGTGTATTTACATTGTGATTGTTTATATCTTTACTTTGCACTAGATGGTGTTTTCGAAAAACTTTACTTTATAAATCATAGTTTTGTTGTTATATAGTGTTTATTTTGATGATTAGAGCTAATTTTAGTATTGTAAAATGCCTAAGGCCACGATTTCTTACAAAACCAAGTCTAAGTAAAAGAGGAAATCAGTATAAATCTAAGGATCATAGGCCTAGGCCTAATCAACATAGTATACAATGTGGGCCTACCTCTGCTGATTGTAGTAAGTAGTAAGTGTATCAGTTCTTCATCAAAGAAATTATCTATTACTAACTATGACAAATATTAGTAATAAATAAAATACATTAGGTAAAGGAAATATTATATTTGATTTAGGCTTGCAAAGTGACTCCATAAACCAATTTGTACAGTGTAAGTTTTGCAATGGCGAGAACTGTTATGGAAACAGGCAGGTATGATTTAGCAGTCAGTACCTGTAACTTTTGTTCTCAATCCACCAAGTTGTACAATTCATCATACAACAATAGAAACAAAAAGTATGATATAAATGTAATGTTTGTTTATGTTCTAAGGTCAATTGGGTGTGGGTTGGGTGCGGGAAATGTATTACGTTCATTGATGAATTTACCTCAATCAACTCAAAAACTTGAACCTTACACTAAGCCATTGGGTAAAAGTATGGAAACATGTGCAATGAAAGGGAAGCTGTGTTAGAGAATGTTGATGGTAACCCTAATACAGGTTTGGCAGTGTGCTTGGATGGGTCATGGTGGAGAAGAGACCACTTTTCTTTGAATGGTTTTGTAAGTCTAACATAATTAGACATAGGAGGAGTTTTAGATGTCTCTGTATTGTCCAAGTATTGTCAAATACGTAATGTAGCTAAAAATAGTATATCAGACCACATGTATATATATATAATATATATATATATATATATATATATATATATATATATATATATATATATCCTGGAACAAGTGGTGGAATGGAGGTAGTAAGATCATTGAAGAATTTTAAAGAATCAATTAACCATAGAGTGCGCTTTGTCAAATACCTTGGAAATGGTGGTATCATTGGATTCAAGAAAGTCACTGAGATAAACCATATGGAGATGAGATACAAGTTGAAAAGGGGCACCTGAAAAGTAGCCCCTGGAAAAGTACCCACCCAAGGCTTGTTGAGCAGACTGTATCAGGAATATTGTAGGCGTTTGAGTTTGTATTTGATGCTTCGGCACAGGGAATAGACATAACATCTGTTCTGTTCTGTGTGCGTTGGTGTATTGTGAATTCTAAATAGCCTGAACATTCGTTAATATTCAGGTAAAATAAAATTTTCTTTTTTTATTTCTAACATAAGTCTGATCAACTACTATGGGCACAGAAATAACGTGCACCCGAGTTTGAAGGTTGTTTTCTAATCAATTAAGAAACCTACGAAAAATCTAATAATACTATTATTTTCCTTGTTTATTTTTATTTTATGACATGTGCATTTCAATTTATTGAAAGGTTTAGTAATTTTTATCCTAGTTGGAACAAAAAATGTACCGGAATTTTAACTAGTTTTCACTTAAACTATTACAACTAGTGTACATCACTATTACACAAAAACCCGTTAATATATCACATTTATATTTTAATACTTGGTTGATAGGAATGTTTTCTATAAGTTTTTGTGGATTTTAAAATTTGAACTTTTCGAGAAAAACCGTTCAAATCAATTACCTTAAACATTGTTTTCTTGGCTTTTAGGTGTTTTAAAATTAATTACTTGGTCTTGTTGTAATTCTTATGATATGTAGTTACGATACATTACTTTCGTATGTGTAAGTACATGTAGTGATTTTATTTTGATTTTAATCAATTTAATGTTATCAATTTAAAGTTATTTTCAATTGATTTAAAAAGATTTAAAATTACCGCATTTACTTACAAATATAAAAGTAACGTATCGTAACTATCAATGAGGATACATCAAAGTCTTCTCATAAGGATTACTACAAGACCAAGTAATTCATTTTGTGACCTCTAAAAACCAAGAAAGCCATGTTTCAGGTAATTGGTTAGAATTATTTTTCTTGAAAAGATAAAATTATAAAATTTACGAAACTTACAGAAAAAAATCCTAACAACCAAGTATAAAATATAAATACGATATATTAACGGGGTTTTGAGTAATAACGATGTAAACTTGATGTACGGTGAAAACTAGTTAAAATTCCAATATTTTTGTTCTTCCAATTAGGATAAAAATTATTAAAACTTTTAATAAAATTAAACAATGCATATGTAATAACGTACAATTAAACGTGGAAAACAATGTTTTGACTAGATTTTTCGTAGGTTTCCTTAGTTACTTAGAAAACAACGTTCAAACTCAGGTGCACATAATTTCTGCGCCGACAATAAGTAATTAGTGTGTCCCCTAGTATTATATAAGTAAATAAATATTCAACGCACAGAATTATTTGTTTTAAATTGTTTTGTATACATGTTGTCTGAAGATTTTTTTTTTTTTTTTTTGCCAAGACAGTCGTTGCGATGGATTTATAAACTTATTAAAAATAAGGTGTCCACATGAATTCAAACCGAGATACAATATCAAAAGTAAAACAATATTTGATATTTACGGAATTTTATGTTTGTGAAAAACGTTCTTATCAGGTTTGTGAGAGATTCGTTGGCTATGCTGATTCGGTGTTTGACGTGTACGGTTCTTTACGAAATTTGTAACAAACATGTAAACTGATATGAATGTAACTGTATTTTCCATAGTAATGTCATCTATTTAAAAAAGCTTATGCCATTTCATGAGTATTACAACTAAGAACGCAGTTTACCGACAATCTTGAATAAAATAAACGTTTCCATAAAAAAAAAAAAAAAATAACAAGTGTACTTATCATAAATATACAGTTCTGAAAGTGCAAAACATTTTTAATAGAATCAATCTGACTCTGTATAAAAATCGTGTTGTTATCGGACAAATAGTTAAATGGTAAATACATAAAGATGACGCACTGGTTAAAACATGAAACACTCGGTACGACGATACCGGTTCTGTTTTCTGTCTTACTGTATTAATCCATATTATTAACAATTAATAGTGAAATTATTCTATGCAGATTACCCAAATTGTTTATGTGTCTATATAAATAAATTATAGACCTTTAAAACTACAGTCCATGATCAGTAGTTTTCAAAAGCTTGTAACTTGGCTGTGGCAATATCAAGGCCGAGCCAAACCGGGGAATACTTTTCCAGGGGTTACTTTTCCACCCCACACACAGCCAGCCGGGGAGGGGGTACTTTTCCAAATGTTATAAATCCGATCGAAACTCACTGTATTTGATTATCAATTTATATAAGACAGTATCATTACATTCAGCTACAGTTGTATCTTCAAAATCACAATGACCTTGACATAATCAATATTGAAGTGAGAAATAAAACTTATTTGATCTTAAAAATATGAACACCATTTCTATGTATGTAATATATATATATATATATATATATATATATTATATATATATATGAATAATTGAAGGGTGAAAAATAATACATTATAGTACATAATACCTGGTTGGCCACAGTACCAGGGATCGGATATGTTACAGGAAGGAGGCGGAGAGCGACAGCGACTGACTGAAGACTGACTCGCAGGTCAGCAGGTGATTTCCATTCTTTTGTGAATCCCTCTGGTCTGAGGAAGGTGAGCGTGGTTCACCGAAATCGATCACCATAATATTTGTGCATTTTGTACTTGTATTGTAATATATTTGTGCATTTTGTGCTTATATTGTAATAAATTTTGTGTTGTGTGACGTTTACTTGTACTGTATATGTACCAACACGTATTATGCTAATTAAAAAACTATTTATAATTAGTATTATACTTAACTTAATATATTACAACCATATAAATATTTAAATAATAATACTATTAAAAAGGTCAACAGATTTAAAACAGGTTTCTCACGTTCAAAAACAGTAACGCAGCCAGGAAAAATCTTTAGATAAATAAATCAAATAGTAACAGGAAAAAGAACCGAAACAACCTGGTCTAGTGAAGATCTTTGGCATAAAAGTAAGGCAAATTCTTTAAAACTGTACCTCCGTGTGGTGCGATTGGGCCCACTCGTGAATAATTATAATGAAAATAACAATAAAAAGGTTACCAGCCTGTCACTATTATTTAAAAAAACATTAGATTAAAGGTGTTTTTGGTGGTTAATCACGATTTCTTATGAGGCATGGACAGAAGTATATAGCACAAAAACTGCAATGCTTTACAGTCATTTCCGAATTATAATGATATGAAAAAATATGATATTAAATCAAATAAAGTTTACTGTCATAAAAACAAGATTGTCATTGACAAACATCTTCCTTAACCTATTACACAACATTTCATTAATATAAACTATTTACAATTCATAAATTATAACTATGTAACTTATGCTTACTATCTATTATTGTAGCTTGTAAATAGTTAGAAACTGAATAATATTCTTTTTCTAATAAAACAAATTTCAATCTCTTTCTAAAAACATGCACACAAGCTTCAGCCTTCAAGAACCTGGGTAATTTATTATACAACTTAACACAGTTGTAAGTGGAGTGTTTTTTATAAGAAGTACTGTTGAGACGGGGAATATCTATATTACGTAAATGTCGAAGAACATGTGATTTTAGATGGCAGAGGTGAATATTTTTCTTAGTGAACATAAGGGTTTCCAGGATATATAGTGAAGGAAAGTAAGTAATTTGTTACGTCGGAAAAGTCCTCTACAAGATTTATTTCGGGGCAATCCAAGTATAACTCTCAAAGCTTTTATTGCAATGAAAAATTGCACTTCACCC
>JAQJVL010003477.1:0-60448 GCA_035578905.1 Stictocephala bisonia | reverse complement strand
ATTTTTGGGTACGAAAATTGTGTGGACTCTCGTCCTGATCAAGAATATGGCAAAGTTTTAGAAATCGAGTAGTTATTGAGCGTGTTAGCGCCAGAAAAGTGTTGGTTTCAGTAAGATTATGTTTTTATAAAGTACGTAGGTCTAGGCTGGATACTGTTAGGTTATGTTAGGGTTGGTTAGGTAAAATTGGTTTGGTTGGGTTAAGTTAGGTTTATTAGTTTGGGTTTGCAAAATAATCTAATTAATCTAATCTGGATTTTTTCACTAATCTGAAAAAACACCCTTCCATCTCAAAACCTAACCTATCCAAAACTAACCAAACAGAATGTAACCTACCTAACCTTACAAATCCAAATCTAACAGCCTAACCAAACAAACTTATGTAACTTAAATCTTATATAACTTAACAAAACCAAACACAACAATACCCGTCCTAGGATTATCTTATAAACACTTAACCTTACTAAAACTGGCACATTCCGACGCTAACACAACCATTACACACTAATCCGACTGCCAAAACCTTGCCATTTATATGGCACTCTATTTACAACAAAAAATTTTACGTTATTCCTCATTTCCGTAATTTGTACAACTTTTCATCTGACAAAAACAATTTGTTCTTGATTTTTAGTTATCTAGTATGAAAAAATGCTGTTCTAAATAATTACGGACGTTTTAGCACTTTAAAAAGAAGGGCACACAAATTCGTATGTAACTGTAGTTGGCCTAGAACAGCAATTAAAAAAATAATTTAGAAATTTCCACTGTCATAGTCGTCTATATTAAATTAGTATTTACAAATTTGGCTGGCAAGTAAGTTAATGGAAAAGATAATGGAAGAGTTTTGCGAAATTTTAATTCAGCACTTTCTCTTTACATAATGAAGCAAGACTGATAGCCATGAGGGAATTATGTCATAAAAACCCATAACCATCGGTTACCTCTGTCATTAAGCTCGTATTAAACGACCCTATTTATTAAGAATAAATATATGCGAGAGACTAGAGCTCAGGTTATTCTGTACTCCAGTGAACCCTTGTACTACATTCATTCTGTACTCCAGTGAAGCCTTGCACTACATTCATTCTGTACTCCAGTGAAGCCTTGCACTACATTCATTCTGTACTCCAGTGAAGCCTTGCACTACATTCATTCTGTACTCCAGTAAACCCTTGCACTAATTCTGTACTCCAGTGAACCCTTGCACTACATTCATTCTGTACTCCAGTGAACCCTTGCACTAATTCTGTACTCCAGTGAACCCTTGCACTACATTCATTCTGTACTCCAGTGAACCCTTGCACTACATTCGTTCTGTACTCCAGTGAACCCTTGCACTAATTCTGTACTCCAGTGAACCCTTGCACTACATTCATTCTGTACTCCAGTGAACCCTTGCACTAATTCTGTACTCCAGTGAACCCTTGCACTACATTCATTCTGTACTCCAGTGAACCCTTGCACTACATTCGTTCTGTACTCCAGTGAACCCTTGCACTAATTCTGTACTCCAGTGAACCCTTGCACTACATTCGTTCTGTACTCCAGTGAACCCTTGCACTAATTCTGTACTCCAGTGAACCCTTGCACTACATTCATTCTGTACTCCAGTGAACCCTTGCACTACATTCATTCTGTACTCCAGTGAACCCTTGCACTACATTCATTCTGTACTCCAGTGAACCCTTGCACTACATTCATTCTGTACTCCAGTGAACCCTTGCACTACATTCATTCTGTACTCCAGTGAACCCTTGCACTACATTCATTCTGTACTCCAGTGAACCCTTGCACTACATTTATTCTGTACTCCAGTGAACCCTTGCACTACATTCATTCTGTACTCCAGTGAACCCTTGCACTACATTCATTCTGTACTCCAGTGAATCCTTGTACTACATTCATTCTGTACTCCAGTGAACCCTTGTACTACATTCATTCTGTACTCCAGTGAACCCTTGCACTACATTCATTCTGTACTCCAGTGAACCCTTGCACTACATTCATTCTGTACTCCAGTGAACCCTTGCACTACATTTATTCTGTACTCCAGTGAACCCTTGCACTACATTCATTCTGTACTCCAGTGAACCCTTGCACTACATTCATTCTGTACTCCAGTGAACCCTTGCACTACATTCATTCGGTACTCCAGTGAACCCTTGAACTATATTCATTCTGTACTCCAGTGAACCCTTGCACTACATTCATTCTGTACTCCAGTGAACCCTTGCACTACATTCATTCTGTACTCCAGTGAACCCTTGCACTACATTCATTCTGTACTCCAGTGAACCCTTGCACTACATTCATTCTGTACTCCAGTGAACCCTTGCACTACATTCATTCGGTACTCCAGTGAACCCTTGAACTATATTCATTCTGTACTACAGTGAACCCTTGCACTACATTCATTTTTTATATTGCTAAACCCTAAGAATTTCGTGTGAAAGTAATTCATATTCTTTAATTTTCCATCTTAGACAAGCCAAAACCTAACTTTTTTAAACATTTTTCATTTTTAGGCTACTAGATTCAAGGATGAAGTTAAGGCATAGTAATTGAAGAAGTATTTGGTTTATTTTGTAGATTATAGCAATTTTTAATTCTTTATTGCAATAAATGGTTTGATGAAAATAATGTCTGTTTGACATGGTTACACCCTCTCTATGACTAAAATGTACATTTTTATACGTTCTAAAAATGAGTTATTGTTAATTTATGTTTTGAAATAACAGATTTTAATTTTATGATTTTATATATTAGGGTATATTAATTGAGTATACAAAAGATGTCAAGCATTTTTGCATTATATTATGTTTTAACATTCGTTTTACGTATTATAATACATAGTGATTTTGTTAAGTTAACTCTTTTTACACTTTAATTGTATAAAGAAGTATTTTACGAAAACTATTTAAAAGAAATAGAGCCAGCAAAATCTACACTCTGATAAGAAATAAAGCAAGAAAGTGAAATGGTTTTCCTCTCAGATATTTATGGGCACTATCTTCCCTTAAGTAAGGGTATTAAGGACCGTCGCCCCATTGTGTTGTTTAGTCTAACTCAATCTCTTTTGTTTCCAGCAATGGTTTGACTCATTAACGTAATGATGTATGACTTAATAAATTGTTAATAATATAGTAAAAATATTACAGCAATTATATTCTTAATTCCATGATCTTATAAACTAAATTGAAAAATTTAACCAAACTTAATCAGCTCTTGGCAGTTATTTTTGCTCAGCACTTGACATATTTTAAATGGTCAGTTTCAATAACTTGAGGAATGTTAATTTGGTGAATATATTAAAATTTACTACAGTTATAATTGCTTAAATATTTATATATTTAGACATTGTACCGGTTTTAGTATTTCTTTAATATTTAAGTCATATATATTAAGTTATAATTCCCTCTTTACTACCTGTAAGGGACTACGACACCTGAGTGTAGCTTTCCTGCAACCATGGACAGATATTCTTTGATTAATTACGTAAAATTAGCCAAAGTGTTAGAGGGGAAGCCACAGAAAAAAGTCAACTCACATTCGCCGTCTGATCGTATGCAGTCAACTTGCCTGCGAGGTAAGTGTCTTCTTTTATCTGTCCTGCATCCAACCTATCATTTTTCCAAATTAAAATTGTGTATTAGGTTTTACAGGAAGTCACTCTTTATAACTTGTTTTTAAGACTAATAGCGTTTGTTTCTTTTTTGCCATGGCTCAAGTCTTCGGGACTCGATGCTACATTTAAATGTTCCCCAATTATAGCTATTCCATGGCCCCTATTACATAACATTTTACGTAGAATGGAATATTATTTAAGTAGTTAAATTATAATTTCCAGTAGATTTTTTGTAACCTAAAAAATTATCTTGAATGATTGAAAATGACTAATGAATAGGCTATATAAGGATATTAATGTTATGTTTAAATCCAACATTCATCTATATCATTAATTATATACCTGTTTGTTTAAAAATCTAATAACGAGTGGGATGAGAAGGGGTATAACATATTATGTGATAATTTCTGTATCAATCATTTTAATGTACTGATGAATTTAAAATTTGAATGGGTTTTTAGCATGTTATAGATTTATCATAATCAATATTGAGTATAAAGCTCTGTAAAGAATGTGTTCAATGTGCACAAATGTGTTCAATGTGCACAAATGTGTTCAACAACCCGGTTCTGTGAATTACCTACATGATTGGTCACGAGGGCCGTTTCCCACATCAGTTGATTACATCAATGTTTCGAGTGCTTCGATATGGAGTGCATGATCAAAATATTAGTGTATCCATTGGGTTTACTGCTGTTGAACTGTATTTTATGAAAGTATTTTTTATTTATTTATTTTTTTTTTTTATTTTTTAAGCCTCCTGAGCTGATATATATATATATATATATATATATATATATATATATATATATATATATATATATATATATATATAAGAAATAATGAGGTTAGCGTACATTTGTCGTCTTCAGCTACAAATATTTTATTAGATTACCGGTTTCAGAGCAAGAACTTCATGGTCACATCCACTGTACGTTGTCAAAACAGTCACATTAAAAACATTGTACAAAAATTACAATTTACAAAAATAAAAATAAAACACATGATAACACTGCCAGTTGGTATGATAGTAAGTTCTCGCTCCTTCAGAAAAACACAAGGAAAAAAAATACACATCAATAGAATATGGTGAAAATGTATACTTCAATTTGAAATCAGATCTAAAAAAAAGAAAATGCCACTTTAGCTTGTAAAACATCTAATAAAATAGGAAAACTATTAAATGTCCGAAATAAACCAAATCCTATTGCCGTAGATACGACTGGCGTATATAAAATCAAATTTTCAGATTGTCCGAGTATTTATATAGAGGACATACAGGCCGTTCTTTCACAAAGCGTTTGAATGAACACCTACCCAAGAACGTTAATAAGCCTCAAACATCTCGCTTTGGTGAACATTTAGTTAACAACGATCATAACATTAATGACATTGACATCAACCTAGATATTCTCCATAGATGTAATAAAGGTGCGACATTGAATATTCTAGAAAATTATGAAATATATAGAGCCATAAAGAGCAACCAAACTACTATGCTTAATGAAAAATCAAAATTCTCTGCAAATATTTTATTTGATCGGATTAAAAATTTTAATCAACCAATGAAAGAAGACAGACGGCCAGATATAAATAAAATTGTTTCAAGTCAAGTAAGCATTAGATAACATCGTTCCAGCTGCACGCTCAATCCGGAACTAACCATCATACCAACCGGCAGTGTTATCATGTGTTTTATTTTTATTTTTGTAAATATGTAATTTTTGTATTATGTTTTTAATGAGACTGTTTTTGCAACGTATTGTGAATATGACCATGGAGTTCTTGCTCTGAAACTGGTAATCTAATAAAATATTTGTAGCTGAAGACGACAAAGGTACTTTAACTTTATTATTTGTTTTTTTTTTTTTTTTCTTTCAACGGCAGTTGTATTTTTAAGATTGTTAAGGAACAACCCCGTTAGGTTAAATTTAGTTTAACCTGCCAAGATTTGAACTCAAGATCCCCTGCATTGAAGTCAGGAGCGTCAATCACTAGGCTAGGAGAGGCGAATTGATGAGGGCAGCAAAAGCCATGTTAACAAATGTAGGTTGCTTGTGTTCTTATCAACATTGTGGTATCTTATTTTTTCAAATTAAATTTCTCAACTTTAATCCTTTAAAAATTGTTTTTTATGATTCAAACCTTCATTACAATAATAACATTAGACATAGAGACGAGTGTTATTATTGTTAAGACATTAGAAATTAAATTTTCAATATAATATTTTTAATGAATCCTGTACAATAGACAATATTTCATGAATACATAGAGACAGTATGTATAGAAAGTATGATAACTAGGCGAGAGAATAAGATAGAAAATAAACGAATTTAGTTACATAGTAATAAGTAAATGTAGGACAATCCAGTTGTAGTACTGAGTATGTTTGTGTGGGCTGGAGAATTCATCAGTCGAGATTTGTTAGTATGAGTATGGCATTTTATTTAGTTATGTATTCCTATTCAGGTATTAAATTAAATTCGTATATACCCTAACGACAGTAAAATTAAAAATCGCAAAGAACAAAAACTTGTTACTATTTTTGGAAATGCGGTACAATTCAAGTAAATAGACATACACACCCAACAACTTGCGTCTTAGGGTGTAAAAACCCTCATTTTTACATTCTGCCCATGTAAACATAGCAATATGATTAGAGAAACTGAAATGCCAAGCAAGCAAGCTTACTCGCTAACTATAAGTGGACTTAAGTTTAAAGTAACCTTCATTGTTAAATAATGTAACAGTATCTCTTTCGATGTAGGAGTTTTTCCATGAAAAAATGTTTATAAGCATGTTTAAAAGACATATGAAGTAAATTTAGAGTGAAGTACTTTTCAATATCAATTAAAAATGTATATGTATTGACTTTAAAATTAATTAATTTATCTGTTAAATCACCCAAATTTATTTTGATTTAATTTTTTAGTATACAACTATAATTTTTTATGTTTGGAATATATTAAAGAATGTCAGATATTTACCATATACTCGTAACACTCACTCATGAATCACCCGCCCTCCTACAAATTTACTTCGTAGTTGACCCACATATATATCGCATGTTTTTTTTTCAACTATTATTTTTATTAATTTAAAATTATGTAAAAGCTGAGTTTTGCACTTAGAAAAAGTTGAAAAATCATTATAATATAATAAAAACTAAAAATATATAAATAAATAGCAAATGACCTATCACAAAGCTAAATCCAAACCATCAAGCCATTTAAGACCTGCCTCACTGATTCTATTTATGATAGGTAATCCCTCCGTAAAACAGCACAAGGGGCACTCTGAAACTATGTGATCCATTGTTTGGATAGACTCCCCGCAATCACATGACCGTTCTACTGCCAATCCCCATTTGTATTTCCAGTAGTTACATATGCCCAATCCATTTCGGAACTAATTCAATAATGTCCACTCCCTGTGAGGGAGGTTCATCCCACCTACAGGTATTAACGGATCGTTATTAAGAAACGCATTTCGACCATCAAAACTGTGCCACGATATGGCCTAGCTAGTATTGGGTGAGAAATTCGAGCTGCTCAACTGGAAAGCAGTATGTAGAGGTGGGTTTCGATATTTTAAGCGATCGTTCTGACGTGGGAGATCCTGGATACTGGGGAGGTGTGGAGAATTCAAGATCTTATCGAATTCATTACGTAGTGCCTCCTGGCGTCTTATTTCTGGAGGATCTATATTGCACAGCACCGGGAGCCAAGGTAGTGGAGTTGCCATGAGAGTATCACTAATAGCTCTCATAGCTCTATTAATTTAAATATCAATCGCTTTTATATGTATATTAATCGCTATTTAGACATACGGGAGTACTATATTCAGCAGTTTAATAAACCAGTGACAAAGCAGCAGGACGTGTGCATTGGCTCCCCACGTTGTTCCAGCAATATAATTAGCCCTGGTTTTAATTTTAGCTGCTGTTTTTTGAAGATGGCTTTCAAACGTCAGCGATCGACCTAACGTTACTCCCAGGTACTACGGATGATCATTGTGGTTGAGTTTTACACCATTTAGAAAGACGTTTAATTTTCGATTAGCCAGTCGATTACTTAGGTGGAAGCAGGCTACTTCGGTTTTTGATGGGTTAAGATTCCGCTTTCAGGTTTTAAAATATTCTTCGAAGTTTGCAAGATCGTTTGTAAGTGTTTCTTCAGTAGATGTGAAGTCCTTGTCTTGATAAACTAAAGTAATATCGTCTGCATATATAAACCTTTTAGACTTTGTGACTGGAATGTCAGCAGTATACACGTTAAATACAATTGGAGCAAGTTGACCCACACAACCAGCCTTACATACACAGCCTAGGTGTAAAAACCCCTAGTATTTATTATAATACGAACCTTTAGTTAGGCCTAAAAGTCTTCATTTTATTAATAGCCACCTGGTAAACTATTTTCCAGAAATTATGGGCAAATTAAGAATCATTAATTTTTTTGCTGTAGTCCAACTTACTCGATTAAACATATAATTCATCCATTTCACTTTTTTTTTATTTTTTATTTTTTAATGGTCAATAATTTAATTAATAAAACATATAATGTTAAGTATTGAATGATATGCAATAGCAATTAGGGATTTACTTTGAATACATTTTAAATTATTTATGTCCAGAAATATATTTAAATTTACTGATTGTGGTGGTTCTTATGGTTTAGGATGGCCTATTCTTCTTTTGCTGAATGTCAACTATTTTAACACATATAATTAGGCATAGTATATAATATAATAGTAGTTATATTATAGCTAAGCAAAGATCTTACTATGGGTTAGTTTATTATTATCATCCAAAATGTTCGAGCTGTTCCTTTATTCGTTAACCCATAACAGTTAATAATTGTAAAAATGTGGTTTATATGAATGTTTGATTATATATGAATAATACAAAACTCAAACAATACGCATTAAAAGTCTATTATTACTATTGAACCATTAATAATTGGTTGTATAAAAGTTTTCAACATACACTTGTATCTAATTTATTAACCCACCCGCCTGCCCATACACCTACAGTGGTATGAGATGAACTGTCATGCAGGTAAGACAGAACAAGAAGAGAGTTATGTAAAAACCATAACTTTTAACAATGTAAAAACTAAGGCCCTCATCCAGGCCTGTGAGTTTCTTAGAGGCTGAATACTAAAAAATACAACTGGGTTAATGTCTACATGTTTGTGATGTCGTGCTTGAAGCATTGTTAAATATCACCGACTCATAAGGCTATTGTTGAGTTTATTGTTGTCCTACCACCTTGCCACACTATTTAAAATAATAACAATTAAAAAAATTATCCGTATTTTTATAATATTAAAATTAATTCTTTTAAGTTCTAACATAATGTATTATTCATTTTACATAGGTAGTACATCTAGAATGTTAGACTGCTAAGTACAAATTGTAGTTCATGTTAGACATCAATGACAAGTATATTTTTTACTTAGCGAGGCTACAACAAATGCAAAATAGTTGAAATAAACTATTATATTTTTATTATATTTGTATTTCTATATATTTGTAAATAGTATCATTTTCAGAGGATATTTAAATACATTTTTTATATTTGCCATTTATTTATTTGATTTTTACTTAGAGTCAAACTTTATTTTAAAACTCCTTATATTCAGTTTTTACTTACTATTGGTATAAAATAATTATAAAGAACATATACACAAATGAATAGTGCCCAAATTGTGGTTAGGGATTTTTAAAGTATATTTTCTATGAAAACATAACGTTCAAAAAAACAAAAATTTAAAAGTGTCGTATTTCATAAATGATGTTATAAAAAGACTAATGGCCCCATATGAATCGATAATTGTTTTGGAGATATGTTCTGTCAATATGAGCGTTTTAATAAAGCAGTTACCGTCCATTTGGAGCTTCATCGATGGATGATTGAGTGAGATGTATTTATAGTACAAACTCACCCTGTAAAGTGATAACCCAGCATATTTAAGGGACTGTATATGTGTATATGTATGTATGTGTATATGTGTATATGTTAGTTAAAACATAGTAAGCTATAGAGAACGAAATGTATATTATTTAAATGATGCTATATTCATAGTATCATGGTATATATGGTAACATTGTGATTTATGATATTATAAGAAATACCCAGTGGTTTTTATGAAATAAATGTTACATTAAATCTTTTTAGGGGCGTCTTTGAAACTTCTCTTGTGTAGAAAATATCAATAAATTAAGATATGCACTAATTTATTAATCTATATAGTATAAACTTTAGACTAAAAGTTTTGCATGGATCTGAAAAAGATCATCACTCATATTGTATGTGAAATTGTGTTCAAACACAGGTCAAATATATGTTACGCTCATTGCAAACCACAAACACTGCATTCATGGAAAGAGCTCCTTATAGTTTTGTTATTCAATTCAATCATCTTTATGCTGGTATTTATGAGATTGGTTTTAGGAAATCATTATTTTGCTATCTCATAAGGACTTCTGATTTTACAGGATTACTAATTCCTTGTCAGGTATACCGAGATGGAATGTTTAACGTTGCTGATGTAAGCTGTGCTTTATACAGTTCTGAAGGTTATGTGTGTTTTAACTAACAATATCATCACCTATAGTGTATTTATTGAATTACCCGTTGGCATGGACGTGCTTGTGGCCTATCAATAAAGCTCAGACATCTGGTGTTGCCAAGAGTTCTTAGGTTTAGACGAAAATGCGTACTTATTGATGGATAATAAAATTCGCTTAAGAAATTTTCAAATTGTTCAAAGAATATCACATTGAACAATATATAAATCATGCAATAAGAACAGTATATAATCAATAGCAAACAATAATATGTAGTCTATGATATTAATATGTTTTCGCACAGTCATATTCACAATATCAAACAATTGTGCCGCAATTAAGGAACTGAAACGTAGCGGAAATGCAAGACGTTAATGCGTTGCTATGGTTGCGGCTAGCTTATACCACCACGCTATTGGTTGTACCTTGCCCGAAAACTACATTATTTGGCATAACATTCTTTAATAAAAAATTTAGAATTTTAGAAATTTTAAAAATGTTCTTAAATCTTTCCTCATCGATAGATAAATTTAGTATTAGAAATACTTGAGTAGAATAGAATAGTTGAAATAGAAATATTGAGTATAAATAAGTTATTTTGTTTCCAATAAGTAGCGATAAATTATTGTTTGTTATACTAATCGATTATTTGTTTAAGTAATGTTATTCGATGAAAACCAGTTATTAATATGTACCTCTTCGCTAAATGTATATATGTTTTATTTTCAGTTCCCCAAGTATATATCTTCAAAAAAATCATTCCAAAATTAATTTGGACTTTTGAATTTACTTAACCACTGCTATGGACCAAGATAGTGGTTAGCGAGGGAGTGGGTGATAACATTCCCATCTACCTATACACCCGTACAGTAGTAATAATCCTCCCACCCACCCATATATGTACATTAGTAATAATCCTCCCACCCACCCATATATGTACAGTAGTAATAATCCTCCCACCCACCCATATATGTACAGTAGTAATAATCCTCCCACCCACCCATATATGTACAGTAGTAATAATCCTCCCACTCACCCATATATGTACAGTAGTAATAATCCTCCCACCCACCCATATATGTACAGTAGTAATAATCCTCCCACCCACCCATATATGTACAGTAGTAATAATCCTCCCACCCACCCATATATGTACAGTAGTAATAATCCTCCCACCCACCCATATATGTACAGTAGTAATAATCCTCCCACCCACCCATATATGTACAGTAGTAATAATCCTCCCACCCACCCATATATGTACAGCAGTAATAATCCTCCCACCCACCCATATATGTACAGTAGTAATAATCCTCCCACCCACCCATATATGTACAGTAGTAATAATCCTCCCACCCACCCATATATGTACAGTAGTAATAATCCTCCCACCCACCCATATATGTACAGTAGTAATAATCCTCCCACCCACCCATATATGTACAGTAGTAATAATCCTCCCACCCACCCATATATGTAAAGTAGTAAAAATCATCCCATCCACCCATATATGTACAGTAGTAATAATCCTCCCACCCACCCATATATGTACAGTAGTAATAATCCTCCCACCCACCTATATATGTACAGCAGTAATAATCCTCCCACTCACCCATATATGTACAGTAGTAATAATCCTCCCACCCACCCATATATGTACAGTAGTAATAATCCTTACACCCACCTATATATGTACAGCAGTAATAATCCTCCCACCCACCCATATATGAACAGTAGTAATAATCCTCCCACTCACCCATATATGTACAGTAGTAATAATCCTCCCACCCACCTATATATGTACAGTAGTAATAATCCTTACACCCACCTATATATGTACAGCAGTAATAATCCTCCCACCCACCCATATATGTACAGTAGTAATAATCCTTACACCCACCTATATATGTACAGCAGTAATAATCCTCCCACTCACCCATATATGTACAGTAGTAATAATCCTCCCACCCACCCATATATGTACAGTAGTAATAATCCTCCCACCCACCCAAATATGTACAGTAGTAATAATCCTCCCACCCACCCATATATGTACAGTAGTAATAATCCTCCCACCCACCCATATATGTACAGTAGTAATAATCCTCCCACCCACCCATATATGTACAGTAGTAATAATCCTCCCACCCACCCATATATGTACAGTAGTAATAATCCTCCCACACACCCATATATGTACAGTAGTAATAATCCTCCCATCCACCCATATATGTACAGTAGTAATAATCCTCCCACCCACCCATATATGTACAGTAGTAATAATCCTCCCACCCACCCATATATGTACAGTAGTAATAATCCTCCCACCCACCCATATATGTACAGTAGTAATAATCCTCCCACCCACCCATATATGTACAGCAGTAATAATCCTCCCACCCACCCATATATGTACAGTAGTAATAATCCTCCCACCCACCCATATATGTACAGTAGTAATAATCCTCCCATCCACCCATATATGTACAGTAGTAATAATCCTCCCACCCACCCATATATGTACAGTAGTAATAATCCTCCCACCCACCCATATATGTACAGTAGTAATAATCCTCCCATCCACCCATATATGTACAGTAGTAATAATCCTCCCACCCACCCATATATGTACAGTAGTAATAATCCTCCCATCCACCCATATATGTACAGTAGTAATAATCCTCCCACCCACCCATATATGTACAGTAGTAATAATCCTCCCACCCACCCATATATGTACAGTAGTAATAATCCTCCCATCCACCCATATATGTACAGTAGTAATAATCCTCCCACCCACCCATATATGTACAGTAATAATAATCCTCCCACCCACCCATATATGTACAGTAGTAATAATCCTCCCACCCACCCATATATGTACAGTAGTAATAATCCTCCCACCCACCCATATATGTACAGTAGTAATAATCCTCCCACCCACCCATATATGTACAGTAGTAATAATCCTCCCACCCACCCATGTATGTACAGTAGTAATAATCCTCCCACCCACCCATATATGTACAGTAGTAATAATCCTCCCATCCACCCATATATGTACAGTAGTAATAATCCTCCCACCCACCCATATATGTACAGTAGTAATAATCCTCCCACCCACCCATATATGTACAGTAGTAATAATCCTCCCACCCACCCATATATGTACAGTAGTAATAATCCTCCCACCCACCCATGTATGTACAGTAGTAATAATCCTCCCACCCACCCATATATGTACAGTAGTAATAATCCTCCCACCCACCCATGTATGTACAGTAGTAATAATCCTCCCACCCACCCATATATGTACAGTAGAAATAATCCTCCCATCCACCCATATATGTACAGTAGTAATAACCCTCCCACCCACCCATATATGTACAGTAGTAATAATCCTCCCACCCACCCATATATGTACAGTAGTAATAATCCTCCCACCCACCCATATATGTACAGTAGTAATAATCCTCCCACCTACCCATATATGTACAGTAGTGTTTCATCAGTTTTCTTCAGTATTGTTCCTTTCTTTCCAAACATGAATAATTCCTCATTTGTTTTGCTGTATTTATCATTAGTACAAATATTATTTTTACTGTATTTTGTTTTAAATATTTTATTAATGATTTTTGCAATCAATCTGTTGTAATAAGTCTGTTCGTTGCTCAGGCGCAACGCTCATGTCGTTTATGGCATAATTTATCATGACTGAGTAGAAAATACGTCACACATCATGACAGGAATCGTATTTTAAGTGTGTAATGTCCTTTTATATTTGTTTATAGTTATGGCTAAAAATATAGAGGGATATTAAGTCAAACAAATCATTTGTAATTGTCATATCCACTTCACTATTTAGGAATAATTAAAAAATAAATTTCTTTTTCAAACAGATAATTCAGAAATCGTCGACTATATTGCAATATAATAAAACATAGCAATGCAAATTTCTTTGATGTTAAATATATAAACAATGGGAACATTACGAAGTATTCCATCTAACTTAACATTCACTTATCTCCAGATACCCCACAATGGTGGTCTGTTGGGTTTCCGGTGCGGCAGCTGTGTGAAATGCAGACGATATTTCCAGAATATCTTTCTTTATTTCACGTATGAAAAAGGTCAATTATACTTAATTTAAAATATATGTTCAAAAAAATTTCCTAATAATGCGTATTTAATTTGATATAGTTTTCCTGAAAAATTATTTTTAAATAGCTTTGTGTTTGAAAAATAACAATTACCATGTTTAGTATTAGATATTAAGATAATTTGGTATTAAGTATAAAAATGTACATCCATAAAAGGTGCTTTAAATAAGTATATTTTTTCTGGCTGTGATTTTATTTTGATCCTGTATAAAAATGCCAATCCTGGTTACAAAAAATAGATCCGTATATTATTTGCATAACCAACATTTTACTATTAGCTAAAATTTTACATAATGTCTTCCTCTTCATCATAATTAATATATGACTTTCCATTAAGTCACACTTTTATATATTTCATAATTTTTCCCATATAATTCTTTGAACTTACTTAGTATAGTTGGCAAAAACCACAACAGCTGTGTGGCTACGTTTGTTAAATGTACCTAAGCAGATATTGTGTTTTGTCCTTGTTTGCTCTTGCTAATGCTGCAAACAAATCCAATACTTGTGTTGTTGTTTTTAGTTTATACAGTACAAGCAAACGTCACACAACACAAATTTATTACAATATAAGCACAAAATGCACAAATAACTACAATACAAGCACAAAATGCACAAATATTATGGTGATCGATTTCGGTGAACCACGCTCACCTTCCTCAGACCAGAGGGATTCACAAAATATAATAATCAAACAATAATATAAATATACAATAAATATACAATAATAATTCACAAATACCTGAGGCTATCATGACGGCTATAAAGCCTGTGTATCAAGACCTTACAAAAGAAGATCTACTCAAACGCTGCCTGCATGGGAAAACTCAAAACCCAAACGAGAGTTCTAATAGCTGTATTTGGCAGAGAATACACAAGAGTGGTTTTGTAGGACTTCATACTTTTACACTAGGAGTTACTGATGCTCTAATATCTTTTAATGAGGGTTCATTAATTAAAGCCAATGTATTAGAAAGAGCTGGAGTGAAACCAGGTAAATTTACAATTGAAGGCCTTAAGTTAATCGACCGGGAGAGAATTCTCAAGGCAGACAAGGAGGCTGAAGATGGAACTAAAAAGAAAAGAGTGAAAAGGAGGCTTTTGAAGAAAAGAAAAGAAGACAAAAAAGATGAAGACTACTTACCAGGAGGATTTTAAAGGTAGATTTCAACTGTTAGTACTAAATTTTTTCTTTATTCGGGCCTCCTGAAAACCTTGTATTTTCTCGCTTCGGTACCATTATCTTCTAAACTATAAGAGATAGAGCTTTGAAATTTATCCACAACTCTTATCACTACTGTACCAACACAGTACACTAGGATTTTAAATGTACTGTAACCCAAATCTGAATTAAAAAAATTCAAATAAAAAAAATATAAATTAATTATTATTTATTATAAACTTTTTTTTTCTTAACTTAAAAACTGTTTTTCAAAAAAAAGAAGACAGTGGTGTTTCTAAATATAATAGCCATATTACTGCAAAATTTGAAGTCAATTGGAATAATAGTTTGTGAGATAAGTGTACCTAAGTTAAGCATTAAACGCCCATTTAAATAACATAGGAGCTTCCTAAGCGCTACTCTCCCCTTAAGAGTATTTGACAATCGTAGTTATGGTTAACACAATAAGGAAACCGTACAAATGGCGTGTTTGACATTCCTCCAAATATCGAGATTTACATATTGTAAAACGTTTCACCCTGCCTATGAACACCATGTTAACTTTATCTCCAACTGAAAACTCTTGTCCAAATATATAAAATTGATTAATAAATATGTGATCCAAAAGATTGATTAAAAAGTTGCTCTGTTAAACAATGATAAAATATATTAACCTTGATAACTCAATTAGCTAGTTATAACATTAGGACCTGACAACGACTGACAATGGTGGAAGTACAATACACATTTCATTTTACAAGATCGTTTGACAAATCATCCAAAATATATTAACCTTGATAACTCAATTAGCTAGTTATAACACTAGGACCTGACAACGACTGACAATGGTGGAAGTACAATACACATTTCATTTTACAAGATCGTTTGACAAGTATCATCCAAAATATATTAACCTTGATAACTCAATTAGCTAGTTATAACACTAGGACCTGACATAACGACTGACAATGGTGGAAGTACAATACACATTTCATTTTACAAGATCGTTTGACAAGTATCATCCAAAATATATTAACCTTGATAACTCAATTAGCTAGTTATAACATTAGGACCTGACAACGACTGACAATGGTGGAAGTACAATACACATTTCATTTTACAAGATCGTTTGACAAATCATCCAAAATATATTAACCTTGATAACTCAATTACCTAATTATAATATTAGGACCTGACAACGACTGACAATGGTGGAAGTACAATACACATTTCATTTTACAAGATCGTTTGACAAAACATCCAAAATATATTAACCTTGATAACTCAATTAGCTAGTTATAACACTAGGACCTGACAACGACTGACAATGGTGGAAGTACAATACACATTTCATTTTACAAGATCGTTTGACAAAACATCCAAAATATATTAACCTTGATAACTCAATTAGCTAGTTATAACACTAGGACCTGACAACGACTGACAATGGTGGAAGTACATTACACATTTCATTTTACAATATCGTTTGACAAATCATCCAAAATATATTAACCTTGATAACTCAATTAGCTAGTTATAACACTAGGACCTGACATAACGACTGACAATGGTGGAAGTACAATACACATTTCATTTTACAAGATCGTTTGACAAATCATCCAAAATATATTAACCTTGATAACTCAATTAGCTAGTTATAACACTAGGACCTGACATAACGACTGACAATGGTGGAAGTACAATACACATTTCATTTTACAAGATCGTTTGACAAATCATCCAAAATATATTAACCTTGATAACTCAATTAGCTAGTTATAACACTAGGACCTGACATAACGACTGACAATGGTGGAAGTACAATACACATTTCATTTTACAAGATCGTTTGACAAGTCATCCAACATACTATAAATTATTCTAACTTATTTCTACGTACCATCTTCTTAACATATAATTCACTTATATTAAAAGATTACACAGAATTTAGCTCGTATCAGAAGTCATTTACGGTCGCTCAATCGAATTCATTCAAACAACTTTGGCTTTTGAAAATAGAGTCGCGTGATCAAATTCAACAATCAAAATATTATACTACAACACTTCATACCTCAAAAAGTTCATGAAATATTTTGATTCACAAACAAACGTCGTAACCCCTATACATATTATTCAGTGTTCCTCATAAAAACGTCATTTATATTTTTAAATGTGGAATTCTTTAGTGAATCGCTCTAGTGACCGTGGGTTCCGGAAATCGATCACTATAGTATTTGTGCATTTTGTAGATATATTGTAATATATTTGAGCATTGTGTACTTGTATTGTGCTATATTTGTACATTGTATACTTGTACTGTCGTAAAGTGTGCATTTTGTGCATGTATTTTGATATATTTGTACATTTTGTGTTTATATTTTAGTATATTTGTATTGTGTGACGTTCACTTGTAATGTAAACGTTATTTAACAAACTTGTATTAAAAACAAATGATATTGACGAGATATGTTTGTTAATAAGAGACATTAAGCTATATTCAGCAACAGCTCAACATCAATATACTCGCAACAATAAGCAATCAATCACCAACTAAATTAACCATCAAAGCAAGTTATATTACTTCTTCACTAACGATGACGTTCACAGTAATCAATCCTTACTCCAATAAATTCTATTACCTTACAATTTATTTTATATTACTAATTTTAATAATTAATTTACTATTATTTTGTTTTCAAACAATTAACCAAGGTTTGATTTGTTCGTTGGAATAAAACTGATTCCTTAATACATCTAACAAATCAAAATAAATTAAAATATCATGCCGACTACAATTAACTAAATGGACTTTTATATTTATATTCTTAATACAACATTCTCGAAATTTGCAACTGTACAGGATTAAAATTCTTAAGGATGGAATTATTATAATTATTGTTGTTTCCCTGACCTACTCTAACCTGTCGACTTACATTTACAAATGTATATTGAACGCAACAGTAATTTTCCTTTGTATCAGTAAATTTGTGAAATTCCAGTCACCCCTTTACCTTGGAGGTGTGAATAGAAACCTATCATACCTCTGGAACTCCTCTCTCTCACCAGTGGGGTTGTAGTAAATCTGTAGTCAGCTCACCCTCTGGGTCAGGGTGGGTGTTCGTGTCTGGAATCACTTACTATCCCGAGGGTTGACTTTTTTAATCCTCTCTCAGTTCTCAGGATGGCCTGCTCGTCCACACGTCCCTCTGAGTCAGGGTGGCTGTTCCTATCTAGGGTCGTTCGGGATCGAGACTCTCGTAGTGGATTTGGACTGTGGCTCGTCCTCTCCTAGCCCGTCCCGTGTTTGCTGTTGCAGGGTGGGTTGTCGAGACTTAGACAGATGGGCCTCAAAGTACAGGACGTCCCTCTGAGTTAGGTCCCCTCTGAGTTAGGTCCCCGCAAAAACAAACGTGCTATTTTTCATTGAACAACATCCATTTTATTTTAATCAATTCTCAATTTTGGATTATTTCTTTGTAATAACATGGCCATAAGTATTGGAGATATATTTATAGCTTAGGAGATACAAAATAAATAGTAATTTTCTCAAACTAAAGAAAAAATCACACGATTTTCCCCTAAGACAAAACCCAGAGACTAAGAGAAAATATTTCTTCTTTCATATTTATGTGCACTATTTTCCTCTAAGTGGAAGTATTACAGAGTGTCCTGTCCTTGTTTTCTCAAGTAATTGGATTTATTTTCTTTTCGGATGGATTATTAAGTTTACACTACACTGGCTCCTAATGAGTTATATTGTTCTTAGAATAAACGTAGTTGTTTCTTGTATCGTCTTGGATGTAATGTTCAAAATAGTTATGATTGTTCAGTTATTAATTCAATTTTATGTTGTACATGTTTTATAGTCTCCTAACATAAATATCATCAAACTAAAAAAAATGTGTGTCCTTTGGAATATACAGTTAAATTACAAACATGTTACTATTAAATGTTCATTGTTAATTTGATATGTTATGAAACTTTAAAACATTTTTGGGAAATTTAAATCAGTATTTAATTCTTAACCCGCGATAGGGCACGTTGTTAGATGGCATCTAACAAAAAAAGTAGTTACATTGTAAATTTGTTTATTTTTTTTTCAAATAAACCTGAAACTCCAGCTATGCCACAACCACTATATAAGGCATGATTTAGCCCCATAACCTTGATGACTCATCACAACAGGAAGGGTGGAGGAGCGTTTGAGTGGAGGTAGGTCTGCCGCTTTAGTTGCCATCTAGCCATGCGCCTGGATACGTCCCGCTCTAGTATAGGTGCCATCTAGCCTCGCGCCCGTATACGTTCTAAATATTGTTCTATGGTGTACATTGTATATTTTGTAAATAGTGATTTTATTAGTGTAGTTAAGTGTTTTTATATGTATATCAGTTAGTGTAAATATACATTAGTGATTTAGTGTCTGCCTTGGGTGAAAGACCAAATGACAATTTTATTATAAGCAGCGAGCACAGAATTCTGTCCTCGCTGATTATAAGTTGGTTAGAGGAAAGTAATCAAAATCTAGACGAATCATTTTGTCTATTGAACAGTAACAGTGATGGCCCTTCAGAACGTGATGAACATAAGTCAGACACTGAACAGTGTTTATAAATAATCACAGACACTTTTCATCGAGAACATTTTAAATAAATAATTTTTTTAATGCGTACGCATCATTATTTACAACCATATACATCTAATTGTACATACTTATAACTAATTTAAGCATATAACTAAATTTAACCATTATTTAGGCACATAAAATAATAAAATCCTATGTTGGATGGCAGCTATACACGCGACCGTTTATGTAACACTAAGGCACGCGCCCTATCGCGGGTTAAATGGATAGAACCAAATAATTTTAGCAATTGCTCTATATTTAATTTTAATTTGCACGTTTAAATTAAAAATAAAAATTACGAAATATTTTGTATCTTATTAGATACAATTGAAATGAATAAAATATACTAATAGCAGCTATAGATTTTTTAAGGTAAATAAATTAAATAAAAATAGCCAAAATAATATTCTGAATTTATTTTAAATTACTGGGGGAGGTCAAATGAGGAATTGTTTACATATTACCATGCTAAAGCATAACAGAAAGATAACAAAAAAGCCCACTGCTTGGTTAAACGTAGGAACAATGAACACTGAAAGTTAACTCGTGTAACATTTAACATTTACTTATCTCCTGATACTTTCCCTAATGTTGGTGGTCTTTGAGTTCCGGGATGTCAGCTGTGTATAACAGCCAACATACTAATGTGTGAGATTGTCTGACACTATGTTCTTGCAAGATATTATTCAAAATTTAAGTATAGGCCTACTTCATATTGTTTGCAAATTTTTTACAGTTCGAAGGTAATTTAATTATTGTATTTTATTCAGTAATAGTAAAAAACTTAGTTTAGATTTAAAAATAAAACTATCGTAATATACTTATTTTTTTTAAAGATTTTTAGTGCTTATTTTATTTGAACGTAGTAGTTATTTCATTTATCTAAAATAAAAGCATTTCGTAATACTGAAGTATAACAATATTCCACTGAAAATAAAAGTACACTTATTACAAAAAAAAATAAATAAATAAATGTGTCAATCGAGCATGAAATAAATAACATTAGTACAATACCTCTACTACATCATTATTTAAGAGATATAAAGTTTATAATATTTTCCAAAAATAATCACCAAAAGATATTAAAATGAATCCAATTATATATCCAAAACTGAACCTTTTTCATGGTTACTTTATTTTTAAATCTCTTCTGAATAAATAAGAGTAAAAGTAAAAGAAATCAATATGACAAATATGTCGTGTGAGCATTCAACAAGAATTATATTCAACTGTTTTTCGGTGGCTTTTAGAAGTGGTAATATTTTATAAATTTGTTTAGCAGTATTTTTTGAAAACATACAACGTACATGTATTGTAACTAAATTTTTTTGTATTTACTAGCTTTAAAATTATAAATTTTTATTAAAAAATGGTGCTTTATTTATATTTTTTGGAATTCGTTATATTTTTCTATAAACTTAAAAGTATACATTTACAGTAACTATAAAATCATGTTTTTATTTTATTTATATTTACAAAATGAAACAGATCATTTACGTTTAAGTAAACTGTTTATATTATTGTTTTAAAAAACGTTTTTACATACCATTTAATCGTACTTAGTATGTCATGAAATATTTTGAGATTATTAGTTTCTTATTTAAAAGTACATCCTTCTCAATGTGATTAATGAACTGAGGCTTGGCCATACTGCAATACAAAATAAAATAAGCAATAAATAAAGTAACATGAAAAACATTTCTCTAATAAGGACAATAGACTAAAAATATTGATTCGTACGGATAGTATGTACAATAATTATGAACATTCTAGACGAAATTACCAATATAAATAAAATTTGGGAAAAATATAGAGAAATCAACATTTCTCTGCAAAGAATCACGTTAATAGAAGTTTAAATTAAACATCACAGTTCTATTGGATTTTAAACTATATACTAATAGATTTTAATCATGTAGTTTTCACTAGATGTTTTAAGAGAGTAGCTACTACAAGTAAAAGATATATTTTAAGTAAACTATCTTAGCATACCTCAAAACAATGAACTATAACAATATTAAAAATAATTTACTTTATTTTAGAACTTAAATAATCATAAAAGAAACACTTGTGCTATGCACTTTTTTGCCACCTCTGAAAATACGATTTCTTGTTGAAAAAGTGGTGAAATATGAGTTTATATTTCTTGAGGAGCTTGAGTTCATTCGTGGAAAACTTGTTTTTTACCAAAAAATCGAAAAAATAGTTTTTATCTGATAGTAAAAAAACAACTTTTTTAAAATCGTTATTTTTGACAACTTTTTTTCATTTCTCGTGTCTTTTTGTGTTGAACACAAATATATAACTGGTTTTGTGGTAAAATAATTTATTCAGTCTGGAAAATGCATTTTTTACCAACTTAACCAAACTTACCCTAACTTATCCTAATTGTCTATTTTCTCAGCAAAATTCGTTATTTACGTTAAAATCGAGTATTTGGCCTCCATGACGGCCTACCAGCCGTCATTCCGGTGGGAATATAGGTTAATTTGGTTTTTGTGATTAATAGTTGTTGTATACAATAATTGAGTAATGGCCGCTAATCACGATTCGCTGTGATAGTAGTTTTTCCATTACATCTCAATAAATAGTTGTAATAAACCAAAATAGTTTACAAATTTGTTTTAAGCGTAAAAAACATATCAAAATAAAAAAGACGATTAAAATACCATTTAAATTAACGGAAATACGACAAAAATACTAAAAGTGGTGAAATTGTTTTTTCGAATTTTTTTGTAAAATACGTTATTTCTGTGGAATAAAAAGCATATCTCGTGAAAATACAGACGATTCTAGACCCATTTAAAGAAATATTTTCGAAATTTGTTTGGTGATAAGAAACTGTTTAAATACCGATTTATTTTTAATCAGTTTATAATTTTAAGAAGGATAAAAAATTAAGTTAAAGAGAATACTAGCGTAATGTTTTGTAAATATATCTCATTATCATTATTTTATTATTTATAAGCCACATTACATTAATGTACTAAAGACCACAACGAAGATACAGTTGGACGTACAAGATAAAGTTGGACAAAGATAAATTAGCCTGACATATTGGTTTAATCAAAGCCTGCAATGTATTTATTTCAGAGACAGGCATTTTCTTAAGTAAACTAACTGTATCGTTCAATACTGGATATTAATGTACTGTGAGATAAGAACATCTATATAGTTAATAAAGTTTGACATAGTTTAATGTCTAACCTAAAATTGATTATATGTCAATTCTACGTTGGTCTACTTTTCATTTATATATTTTAATTGTTCAATGTCGCTTCAATATGTTCTAGGTGCTAAAAAATCACTAGACAAACATAACATTAAAAAACATAACTACAATAGAAAAACAACAATTCATGATCGGCTTTTGACCATTTTAAACTTCTTCTATTTTGTTTATTTTACCTTCATAGCCTTCTTACGAGTGACGTTCAGCTGTAGCTTGGTAAAAATGCTTATATATAATCATAATTTGAAATTTACATGAAATTAAAGACCGTTTTTATTTTAATTATTTAGAGGAAGAGTGAACTTGAAAGGTGATGCATTACAAACTTGTTGAAGGGTCAAATTCCGAAATGTTGGTTAACATCTAAGCAAATACACTAACTGGTTTTATGATAGTTTTTACTTTTTTTTAACTCAACGCACTCGCCAAAAAGGTTGCGTGAAATGTTAAAATTTTTAGCCTTTAGATTGCTGAAAACTAGAATTTTTCAGCAAAAATTATAAAAATATGGAGCAAGACCCAGATACACCAATGTACTTCTTGAATTGGAGTGCCAAAATTTCTAAGTATTTGTCCTCAACACTACTTAATGAGTTAACTAAACGTCGATGGTGCTATTGACCCTCCCACCTACCCAAGAAAATTAAGTATACATTTTTAAGGGATAACTATTCTTTTTTGGTTACTCTTTGTACTGCAAATAATCAGAATAAAATATTTTTCTTATATAACTAAGAATTTTTTTAAATTGTAAGTGTTATTTAAACAAGAAATTACAGAAGACTTTTTTAAAGAGTGACGGTTGTGACCATTCCTTTGCTGGTGCCTTACAAAAATTAACTAAGTATAAACCTTTCTTTTACATAAAATTTTTTTAAGCACTTCACTAGAATTTTAAGAGTAAACTCTATGTTTATTTGTAAATACAAACTTTATTCGCCAGCTACGGGCTTCAAGCTTGTACGTGAGCTTTGGCGAAATAGAAGAACTGACGGTTTGCTGAGTTAGATATTTGAACCCGAGAAGTTCGACATTCTAAAGCCTTACCCACTCACTGAGCTGCTCAGCCAGCAATGGTACATATTAAAAACGAATCTAATACTTTTTTAGTAGCACTGTCTTTAGTTACTCAATAAATCTGTTTTTACTCTATTTTAAGAACATGGGATTTCAAATAAACTTAAACGATACATGTACAATATCACAAAATGAAATAAAGTCAACATCAATAAATTAACTAATATTTCCTGCCACTAATGTCATTAAAACAACCTTTTATCTTTAAATGATGGTTTTCGTAATTAATTACGCATGTAATTTCCCGCACCATGTAAATTCCCGCACAGCCACTCTGCTGTCTACCTTGTTACAATATAGCCTATTTATATTATCATCACAGAGCTCAATTCGTCTAGTCTAATACATTCTATACTAAACTTATTATATTATTTTCCTTCAATACCCTTTAGCTTATAATTTTATATAGTTTCCATCATATGTAGATAATATTTGGATATTTCCAATGCTTTGAGTGTTTAAGAAACAAACACAACGTTTCTATAGATATGACAAACTCCTGCCGTTTTCAGGTGTACTTACTAACTTAGTCTACATCTAAAACAATATTTTTTTTTCTTAGCCCATACTAAATCAGAAAAGACTCAATACTACATGCTAGATACTAAAGACTACTTACTGTTGAAAGTCAAAAGTTCTTAAAACCTATCACACATAACATAGTTATACAAAATATAATCTTACACAATATGATATACAAAAGAAATGCAAAATACGAAATCAATCAACAAAACTAAGAGCAAGCTTTTAAATAGACCAAATACTCAATGACATAGGAAAAGTGCAAAATATTTTTTTTTTTTTTAATCAACAGAGCTTAGATCAAGTTACTGAATAGACAAAATATTCAATGAGACTCTGTTAATAACCTGACTATGCTCTGTCGATTTTTTTCATATTTTGCATTTATTTTTGTATGTCATTGAGTATTTGGTCTATTTAATAACTTGCTCTGTGTTTTGTTGAGTGATTTCGTATTTTGCACTTATTTTGTATTTCATATTGTGTATTATATCTTGTATAATTATGTTATGTGTGATAGTTTTTTTAAGAACTTTTGACTTTCAACAGTAGTCTTTAGAATCTAGCATGTAGTATTAAGTATTTTCTGATTTAGAATGGGTTAAGAAAAAAAAATGTTTTAAATGTAGGCTAAGTTAATAAGTATACCTGAAAACGGCAGGCCTTTGTCATACTTATCGAAACGTTGTGTTTGTTTCTTAAACATTCAAAACATTGGCAATCTCCAAATATTATCTACATATGATGAACAATCCAATGCTAATAAGTACCTTTCAAACGACAGTTGATTCATATAGTGCATATAGTATTTGGATTTAATATTTAAAATAGGTCGTTTAGTGAAAAAATATACATACATTTTCAGGTGTATGTAACAATTATCATAACTCAAACATGTTTCTTAGGATTCGTAAAGGAAAATTATAATTTAATCTCACATCATAATATAGTTATTGTACAGGTTACATAAAATATCTGAACGCAGCAACAACTGTGCACTTTTTAAATGTTGTAATGTATTAAACACTCAATCTTTAGAACAATTCTTTGTTTTTTCACGTTATTGGGACATACTGTAG
Organism: Stictocephala bisonia; assembly: GCA_035578905.1. Classification (NCBI taxonomy): domain Eukaryota; kingdom Metazoa; phylum Arthropoda; class Insecta; order Hemiptera; family Membracidae; genus Stictocephala; species Stictocephala bisonia. Next base: position 34,391 of record JAQJVL010003477.1, on the reverse strand, counting down.
AGGATATCGCTTATTAAAGCCTGTTCTTTGTGATACATCTCCTTTAAGTTTATGAGTTACCAAATTGAATGCCATGATGCTTTGAGAACAAGTTGAATAAAATATCTGAATAATCCTAAAATTGAGCACTTTTGGAAGTGAGGAATGTGTGAAGCTGTTTGTAACTCACTAAATATTCTTATTATTAAAATTAATAATGAATGAGGGATTTAAGTTAATATCTATGGTGTTTCTTAAAATTTTCCAAGTAGACGCTAGAAATTATTGTATGAAATGTTCTTTTACTGTTCGATACTGACATTGGTGACAGTTTATTACACAACATCAAATTAAATCGATAGTTAAAAGTAAAACCCTCTTGCTAAGATGGCTTTAGTTCGTTTTAAAACACGCACTAACACAGTACTGTAAAAGTATTGTCAATACGTGATCCAATACAGCAGTTTAACATACAGTGATCCAATACAGCTTTAGTCAACACTGCTTTGATCATAGATTCTACAGTTATCAAGCCGACCTCTTCAACAATGCTGTTTCTCAAATCACCCATTGTTTGAGTTTGGTCTAGTGGATGGTAACATGTAGGCACTGCTTTGATCATAGATTCGACAGTTCTCAAACCGACCTCTTCAACAATGCCGTTTCTCAAATCACCCATTGTTTGAGTTTGGTTTAGTGGATGGTAACATGCAGGCACTGCTTTGATCATAGATTCGACAGTTATCAAACCGACCTTTTCAACAATGCTGTTTCTCAAATCACCCATTGTTTGAATTTGGTTTAGTGGATGGTAACATGCAGGCACTGCTTTGATCATAGATTCGACAGTTATCAAACCGACCTCTTCAACAATGCTGTTTCTCAAATCACCCATTGTTTGAGTTTGGTTTAGTGGATGGTAACATGTAGGCAATGCTTTTATCATAGATTCGACAGTTATCAAGCCGACCTCTTCAACAATGCCGTTTCTCAAATCACCTATTGTTTGAGTTTAGTTAAGTGGATGGGGCTTTTTAGACCACTTCGTAGATGGGGTAATATGTCAGTTGATCTCAGTGGCTATCCTATTTTATAACTCATCATTACCGCAAACTATTTTATTCGTTCAATTTACATGATAATACAACACAACGGATTATTATAGATTATTGGTCTAACAGTATAGGTCAGGTTGTAGTTTTTCCTCAAAATATTTTTATTTGTCGTTACCTAGGAGTATTTAATCTTATTTACCGATCTAATGGAATTTTAATGAAACAAAATAAACTGAAGCACCAATTCCTAACATATAATTGGTTAAAATGATTTGTTAGTGAATTTTTTTAAAATCCAAATTGGTAAATGCAAAGTAACAGAGTTAACAAGCGCCAATCAAGAAGAGTTTTTTATACAGAACCAATCGGTAAATTATAAAAATTAACTAATAAAATAATGCAGAAGGTGTAGTATAGGTTGCTAGTAAATAATTGTGTGAAATAATTAAATTAAACTAAAAATTCAAATTACCTGAACTTAATAAGAAAGTTGCCAAACTAACCCAAAAGAAACGCAAATCATGTTCAAACTATTGCAGTCACATACAATGATAAATTTGTAGTTAAAACACTAACCTCATGTTTATTGCGTTCGAGTGGACGTAAGGAGTCCGCCTACGCATTGTTGAACGTTCGACACAAGACACTGACTGACTGACTGACTGGCTGCTACCTGCTCCGAGACTCAGCAAGGCAAGCGATTGTAGCGCTCCACCTAGTGGTGGCACTGAGTTGAACTAATGCAAACTTTCACCCCACCACTGCCTGTGCTAGATTCAATGGATTGGCATGTAAATACAAAAATATGTTTTACAACATTTTAATTTTTACAATTTATTTAAGGACCATGTTTATGAGGTGAGGAAATGGGGACCATCTGCTTTATAAGGGTAGTTTACAAAATAGCCTATCATTGTGATGAGGGTTGCCTTTACTTTTTCATACATAAATTTTAGAATGCACGTTGCATTTGCCTCAATTGTAGTGTGTAACATTACAGTCTACTAGTTACAAAACTTACTATATCTGTTGAGAGTGAAATACTAAAGTAATACTAGCGCTTATCTCTACATGTATTGCTATCAACAATATAATATATTCATTTAATAGTTTTAGTTACATATTTACTATATTTTTGTTATTTATTTTTATTTTTTTATTTTATTTAATTAATTTTAGTTCAGCATCAATCAAACTTGCCATATAATACAATTAGTACATGGGCATGAGTCAATTATTCTAGTGAACAATACTGTACATAGAATACATATATATAAATATGTTCCTAGAATTATAATTACAGCATTAACTACTAATTACTTTGCAGAAACTCATTTATATTGTAATATGCTTCACTTAAAAGTAAGCCTTTAAGTCTGGTTTTAAAAGGTTTTGCATCCATTTTAATTTTTAGTGGGGCTGGCAGAGAATTAAATAATTTAATACCATTCATTAAAAGATGACAAAACTTAGTGTTTGATATATATATAAATGGATGGTAGTGTTCAAATATTGTGGTTTTTAAACAATTCTCTGCATGAATCGGTTCTTCTTAGTTTGAAGATGATCCTCACGGCTCTCTTCTGAAGTTTGAATAGTTGTTTAGTTCTACTGGTTTCAGAGCCCCAAATAGATATTCCATATGAGAGGTGTGGATAAACTATCCCATAATAAGCTGTCAGGAGATGACAAGACTCAAGCTGCGATGATAGAACTCTTAGTGCAAAAGTTCCTGAGCTCACCAAACTTGCTACTCTATCTACATGGCTATTAAAGCGCAAGTCATCATCTATAATCAGCATATTAAAGAATATCCTAAAGCATGCATTCCATGGTCACTCTCCTTTTTGGTAATAGAAAATTTAAAGATACTAGTTTTCTCCATCTTAACCACAAGATTGTTTGAACTAAACCACTGAAGCAAACAATTAATTTCAATTGTAAGACTTTGACTCAAAAGGGGTTTACTTGGCTCAATAATTGACACAGCTGTATCATCGGCAAAAAGGCTTATATTTGCCATAGAAACGCCTGATTTTATGTCGTTTACAAACAGAATAAAAAGTAAAGGACCAATAACTGGTCCCTGAGGAACACCATTTTTCATCTGTACTACATGAGAATAACTATGCCTAAGTACCCTTAATCTGTCAATATAAGGAATCGTTACATGCTGTTTCCTATTCATTAGGTAAGATCTTATCCAGAAGTCCTATGGTATATGGATGGCCTCATATAACAATTAGTGTATAAGTAGGTTAGAGGACCATCACCACCGTACATGTATGGGTAGGTGGGAGGGCCATCACCACCGTACGTGTATGGGTAACTGGGAGGACCATCACTACCGTTCCTTGACGAGTAGGTGGGAGGGCCTTCACCGTCGTACGTGTAATGGGTAGGTGGGAGGACCATCACTACCGTTACTTGTATGGTTGTATGGGTAAGTGGGAAGGACATCACGGTCGTACGTGTATGGATAGGTGGGAGGAACATCACCACCGTATGTGTATGGATAGGTGAGAGGACCATCACCACCGTACTTTTATGGGTAGGTGGGAGGGCCATCACCACCGTACGTGTATGTTTAAGTGAGATGACCATCACTACCGTTCCTTGTATGGGTAGGTGGGAGGGAAATCATCGTTGTACGTATATTGGTAGGCTGGAGGACCATCACTACCTTTCCTTGTATGGGTAAGTAGGAGGGACAACATGGTCGTACGTGTATGGGTAGGTGGGAGGACCATCACCACTGTACTTGTATAGGTAGGAGGGGGGACATCATCGTCGTACGTGTACAGGTAGTGGGAGGACCGTCACCACCGTACGTAAAGGCCATCAACGTCGTACGGGTATCAGTAGGTGGGAGGACCATCACCGTCGTACGTTCATGGATAGTGGGATGACCATCACCGTCGTACGTGTAAGGGTAGGTGGGAGGGCCATCACCCTCGTATGTGTATAGGTAGGTGAGAGGACCATACACATACAGTGGTATTGAACCACCCACTCACCCTTACTCATACAGAGGTATTGACCCACTTGCCCACCCTTAAACGTACTGTACAGTGGTATCGATTCAGAAAACAAAATTTGGTATTGAATATTGATATAATTTACGTTGAGTGGTGATTTTTATCACTATTACTATTTTATATGAGTAATTTTTTTTTTCTTTTTTCAATATTAAGACAACATAGTCGTGCTATTCTATTGTTAAAATTCCTGAAAGTTACGTTATAGTAATATAATTCATGTAAATAGCAGTTTGTCTATTACTTATCATTACTATCTACAATATTCTTTAATAAATATATAGATAATTTAGTGTAAATACGTGACATGTTTCTATTCAATATGAGGTAACTCTATCCTTATGAGGTACGTCAAAGGAAATTAAAAATAGAGTTTAAAGCAAGTTTGTGCCGCGCTTCAATTTAGCTTAAAACTAATTATACAATTGAAAAAATTTTGTTCTATTAGCATATCCAATATAAATATATTCCCGTATTACGTTAATTTGATAAAAAAAATGGTAAAATTCATCTTTACGTACTCTTTATGAATTGTTTCAGGTATCACTAAACAACAAATCAAAATGCAAATAGAATTAATATATGTTGGATTTTAAAGATTTTCTTGTATAATAACAAATGTCAAATAACAGATGCCCAAAAGATTATAACTGTATTTTAGTACGTTGATGGGTGGCACTTAGCTACCTCAGGCAACTCACACTGTAATTAACCTCTTCGCCATCAAAGTTGAACGCATAAAGGTTGATGACTCGACAGAGGAATACACTTATCTATCAATTAAACTTATTCAACATGCATTCAGTTTCGAGTATACTAGACCTTTTTCAAAATTAGGGGAGTCATTAATCATAAGTTGAGTTAGTTGGCAATATTAAAAATAATTTTGTAAACCATTACGGGGTTTTCTCAATAAGGTAAATTATATTGTATTTTTTTAAACATTTTTGTAGAACTTAACCAATTATAATGATAATAATGTTTAGCTAAACAACAGTTGTTACCTTTGTTTAGTAGCCATCGTTATGTACTTTTATTTTTCAAAGTGTAAGATACATCAATAGCTTATCATAGGCGCCATGATGACTTGATAAAGATATCATGTCTCAACATGTTTGCCTACTTTTAGAGGCATATGTACTTTTCTTGTTTTAATTTTTGTCGATAAACTCCCTATTTACCTCTTATTTGGAAAACACAACAATAGACCATTCAGTTTAATTAACGGCTAACAATATATCCTAATATATTCAAGTTACAGTGTTTATTAATTTTTTTTTCCTTGTTTTCTACAAAGCAGCTTGTATCAAAACTGATTATGAATAATTCATTTTTGCTAAGCATTGCATAACTAAGTAAATACTAATGATTACAGCAAATTAACATTAAATGTAAGTTATATTTAAAAGATAGAGTGGGGTTGAACCCGAAAAAAATGTGTTAGGTTTTATAATATGGCAAAGTTTTGAAGTTACATTTAACATCCACTCCAGTAGAAGGGGTAAAAATCTGATAGCGATATAATTAATAAACATTTTCAAGGCTTCTTCTACGTTTTTGTGAACTTCACAACAATTTTCATTCATCAAATCCCTTTTAAAAAGTCATCCTCGGTAACTGTTTTATAACATCTGAATTTTTAATAATTCATGAGGTTGGTAAAGAGTAAACAGTTTTCGAAAGTTTTCAAGCAATACTTATTTATATTTTTTTAAATTCACTTTTCATTTCACATGAGTCTGAAGGCCTGTCTGTTAACTTTATTCAACCATGGATATCGGCCTCCATAGTCTGAAGCCTTAGCCACTGACCCACCATCACACCGACTTTTATTAAAAACTAAAGTGATTCTTGGCAATGAAAAAAATATCCTTATATTTCATGTAAGAGTAAGTTAGTCTAATTTTATAATTGTAATTTCAAATTCTACTAGTGTTCAAGTTCCTTTAATATTAAAACAATATATTTTAAATATTTTAAAGAATATATTAAACATAGATATTAATTGCAATCATACAATTTTTATATGATGGTCTGGTTACATAAAAATGCACATTTATAACAGTATTTTATTTCTTATACGATATGGTGGAAATTATCTTGGTTGAATCTTGGTGGAAATTTTAATACAGTAATGAAGGATATCAAAATGTACTATCCTTTAGCCTGGTAAAAATCGTACATTGGGTGGATTCGTAGCCTAGTGAAGAAAGAGGCATCGTAATCGTACGATAGTGGTACTGACGTCTCAACTCGTAAACTCACCCGACTGACTCAACTTTGTTCATATATATACTAAAGCCCTGTATGACGTCTTGTGTTAAAGTTATGGTTTATGGTACAGATACGCTTTACACTTTAATGCCTCGTAGTTTTTTTTTATTTTTGTAACATTAACAGATTTTAATTAAACTCTAAATTAAAACAAACGAGTCATGCTTTTATTTAAAGGTGGAAATACATACTTTTTAAGATAGTTTTATGAAGTGAAGTCGATTTAAGTGGAAATCGAGTTGATATTGGTTACTTAAATATATTCAAAGCATTAAATTAGCAATAAAAAACCAACAAACTATAATTTCAACAAGGCCTTTGGCCAGCAAAGCTTATATCATCAGGAAAGACAACTTCATTTCCTTGTAAACGAACAAAACAGTAATTAGTTTAGAAAACAGATGTACATAATTTAAAGAATATTAGTATAAACTAGGGGAAACCCCTGCTAACCCCGTGACATCTCGCCTTCAGCCTCGGCATATAACTTTTGCCTTCATATATTAGTAACTAAACTGTATTAAGTAAAATCAAATTTTAAATTAATTTACACTACTTTACTCATTGCACTCTATTTATAGTATCATAATTATTATAAACAACCAATGTTATTACTAAGCCTATTTCAAATGTTTTCATTTTATTAACGGCTGATGATAACATACACACAGACAGACCGTGTATTCGCTCTTTTTTTATAATTAACTTGGTATTTTACTGAGCTGTTCTCTATGTTTAACCTAACAAATTATTTGGACCATTTAAACTTTTGTTTATGCCACCAGCTGTTCAATTAAAAGTAATCTTCATAAGAAGTTAGCAACTTTAAAGTCATGTAGGGCAAAAACCTATGGAAATTTCAAAATGTAGCTCCGTTGAGACTTATATATAAATTAAAATTATCTTTTGAATACAAATAATTTCATCAAAATCTAACAAGTAATAAGTTCAGAAAGTGAGTGAACTAAATAACTCAATTGTTTTAATATACAGGGTGTCTTGTAAGTAACCAGCCAAACTTCTGGAGGTCATTTCTTGGGTTAAAACAAACAAAAAACTTCATGTGTACAAATCGTCTATCTCGCTCCATTATCCGGCTATCTGTCTGTATGTGTTTTTACTAAAAACTCAATATCTCAAAAGTTATTTAAGATAAAACCATGAAAATCGGTATGAATGTTGATCTCTATAGTATCCATATACTATTTAAATTTAATTTTTTTACAACAATCTTTTTCAAAATGGCGGCCATTTTAAATTTTTACAGCCAAATATCTTAATAACCTTAAATTTTACTAAAAACTTGTATGTTACAAAAAAGTTTAAGAATTTATTTTTATAAATAATTATATAAAAAGTTTTAAGATTGAACAACTATTCACTGAGAAATTACAATTTTTATCAAAATTGAAAACTAAAGTTTTCGATTTTATAATATCAAGTATATTTTTATTTGATAAAAATTTTAATTTCTCAGTTGATAGATGTTCAATCTTAAAACTTTTTACATAATTATTTATAAAAATAAATTCTTAAACTTTTTTGTAACTTAAAATTTTTTATTACAATTTAAGGTTATTAAGATATTTGGCTTTAAAAATTTAAAATGGCCGTCATTTTGAAAAAGATTTTTGTAAAAAAAAGAAATTTAAATAGTACATGGATACTGTAAAGATCAACATTCATATAAATTTTCATGGTTTTATCTTAAATAACCTTTGAGATATTAAGTTTTTAGTAAAAAACACATACAGACAGATAGCCGGATAATGGAGCGAGATAGACGATTTGTACACATGAAATTTTTTGTTTGTTTTAACCCAAGGAATGACCTCCAGAAGTTTGGCTGGTTACTTACGGGACACCCTGTATATTGTAAATCATGTATAGTAGCTATATATAATAGAACGTATAGGCTCAATTTTATATATAGAATTTGGAATAGGCCCACTTTCACTGTTCTTTAGAGATAAATTACTTATGTTTATAAAATGTATTTCCCAGGCATTTAAGATTAAGAAGACGAAACAGACTTCATTACTTTTGAATTGTCTTTGCTGATAAAATGATTTGTTGTCAAACAATATCTAGCAACTGCTGACTTTTCTTCTCTATTAAATTTATAGTGCAACAAATGTTCTTTTAATCTTATTTTTAAATTTCTGTTGGTCCGTCCAATGTTTTTCTCTTGACAATTAACACAGTTAAATCCATAGATTTCTGATAGATTTTCATCTTTAATTTTGGCTTTAGGTTATTCAGTTTGTTTTATATAGTTTTATATAACACATTAATACAGTTGTACGTGTTAACTAGAGTATATTTTGTACGTATAAACTGGGATATATTTTGTACGTGTTAATTGGGATATATTTTGTACGTGTTAACTGGGGTATATTTTGGACGTCTTAACTGGGGTATATTTTGTACGTGTTAACTGGGATATATTTTGTACGTGTTAACTGGGATATCTTTTGAACGTGTTAACTGGGATATATTTTGTACGTGTTAACTAGGGTATATTTTGGACGCCTTAACTGGGGTATATTTTGTACGTGTTAACTGGGATATATTTTGTACGTATTAACTGGGGAATATTTTGGACGTCTTAACTTGGGTATATTTTGTACGTGTTAACTGGGGTGTATTTTGTACGTGTTAACTGGTGTATATTTTGTACGTGTTAACTGGGATATATTTTGTACGTGTTAACTGGGATATATTTTGTACGTGTTAACTGGGGTATATTTTGTACGTGTTAAACAGGGTATATTTTGGACGTCTTAGCTGGGGTATAATTTGTACTTGTTAACTGGGGTATATTTTGTACGTGTTAACTGGGGTAGACTTTTGACGTGTTAACTGAAGTATATTTTGTACGTGTCAACTGGGGAAAATTTGGTAATTGTTAACAGGGATATATTTTGTACGTGTTAACTGGGGTATATTTTGTACGTGTTAACTGGGATATATTTTGGACGTCTTAACTGGGGTATATTTTGTACTTGTCAACTGGGGTATATTTTGTACGTGTTAACTGGGGTATATTTTGTACGTGTTAACTGGGGTACATTTTGTACGTGTTAACTGGGGTATATTTTGGACGTGTTAACTGGGGTATATTTTGGACGTCTTAACTGGGGTATAGTTTGTACTTGTTAACTGGGGTATATTTTGTACGTGTTAACTGGGGAACATTTTGTACGTGTTAACTGGGATATATTTTGTACGTGTTAAATGTTGTATATTTTTTACGTGTTAACTGGGGTATATTTTGGACGTCTTAACTGGGGTACGTTTTGTACGTGTTTACTGGGGTATATTTTGTACGTGTTAAATGGTGTATATTTTTTACGTGTTAACTGGGGTATATTTTGGACGTCTTAACTGGGGCATATTTTGTACTTGTTAACTGGGGTATATTTTGTATGTGTTAACTGGGGTACGTTTTGTACGTGTTAACTGGGGTATATTTTGGACGTCTTAACTGGGATATATTTTGTACGTGTTAACTGGGGTATATTTTATACGTGTTAACTGGGGTACGTTTTGTACGTGTTAACTGGGGTATATTTTGTACGTCTTAACTGGGGTATATTTTGTATGTGTTAACTGGGGTATATTTTGTATGTGTTAACTGGGGTATATTTTGTACGTGTTAACTGGGGTATATTTTGTACTTGTTAACTGGGGTATATTTTGTACGTGTTGACTGGGTTATATTTTGTACGTGTTAACTAGGGTAGACTTTTGACGTGTTGACTGGGGTATATTTTGTACATGTTAACTGGGGTATATTTTGTACGTGTCACCTGTGGTATATTTGTACATATTGACTGGGGTATAGTTTGCTGTAATTGTTACGTTATTTATAAGTCAGTAAAGAATACAGAACAACACAGGTTTAAAACATCCTACTTGTTGTTCCTTAAACGTAAAACGTTTGCGAACTGAAGAGAAAACTGAGTTTAATTTTTTTTTCTTTCGTTTTATGCTTTTTGTGGAATCCTAAAATACTTGATAACCATTACTAGAACATACATCAAATAGCTCATATTATAATTTAAGGATACAGAATGTTTTAAAACCTTATGTCATATCCGTTTTCAATTTTGAAAGTATTATGTGACTCTTGAAAACACAACGAACTAATATTAACATAAAGCATGATTGTTACGTATTTTGATCCTAACGGCGTATTAAAGTAAAAATGCTATCTCACTGTCAAGGTATTGTTGAAGTGAGTTCGTAAAAACTTTTGATAAATTATTTTAAATGGCTCAAACTAAGGTTTCATAATTGACATTAATTTTCTAAATATAGTCATAATTTATATTGACTTGTTCTATTCTTCAATAAGTACACTTATAAATAATTTCACGACAGATAAAAAATACTAACTACTGGAATGTTTGATTCCCGTCATACTATGAAACTATAAGTACACTGACACTCGACAACACACTTCTGTTTGGTGATTTGCCTGATAGGTTGGGAGAGCTGTTTACTGGGACAATATTGGCTGCGCTTCTAAATGGGAACCCCGGTTAAATCGATACTTGCCAACACGTGATAAATGTGACGTTTTAGTCAGATCAATATGAAAGTGTATCTATTTACAATAGGACTTTTTCATATCAATATTCTTTTATACAGAGTGAGTTTTATGTCCTGGCACACCTGGATATAATTTAAACGGTCTCTCGTATATTTATGTAATACCTTGACCTACTTGACTATTACAACATTTTTTTTAATTTTTCAAGTTGTTAAACATTTGCTGCCACCCCGCCCCCCCCTTTATAAGGGGAGCCAAGGAGGGGCAACTAATAATAAAATGTAAACCCCTATCATATGACCCCTCATTTTAAAGGAAATAAAAAGAAAATACAATGGTGCAAACTAGGGGTTTGCAACATAGTAAACATAGTAAAAGACTATTATACAAGAATAATAAAAAACTTTAGTGTCCTATTTTTCGTTACATGACTCAACACTAACCGAAATTCTTAACCCCATGAACTCCATCGACTCTTGAGGAGTCGATTACATCCCAGCCCAAAATAACGTCGTAGCCTGAGGCGTTGAAGTTAAGAAGTCGTACAAATCGATCATTTCTCACTTATATACTGGTTACTTATTTACCGGTGCAAACAAAAGCCAATGCATTATTCTTTCATTCTTTAATATTTTAAATTATCAAGTATGACATTAAAAACTTCCGCAACTTTTCATAATTTATATTTTATAAAAGTTATAAATCTATATATTACATATAGTTTCAAATGTCATCAAATTGCGGTTATGAAGATATGAACTTTATCATGGAAACATAGTTTTCAAATTATTGTACATGAGGCAGAATGTAAACAATACAATAGAAAAAACTAATTATTTTAACTTTTTTGAAATTTTTACAACAAAAAATTACTTGCATATTATGATTCTACATGTTTTTTATAAAAAGAATTGTATATAATAATATACCAAAGGAGTGTTCTAAATATTTTTAGTGATTATTTCCCTAAACGCTTACAAAACAATCACAAAATTCCCGTTATTATGGGGTGAAAATCGGCGGAGTGTGTAGGGTTAAAACACTATGTAGTAGTTGTTCAAACTGTTCAACTTCGGCTTTTGACAATATGCAAGCCGTGTGTAAAAATTTGAGATAGATTCAAGAAAAATTCTCTAAGAATGGTGTCAGACAAGTTCTAAATTCTTTCAGTTAAGTTATGGAGTCAATAGCCTCTGTTCGGTTCCTGTACACCCAAAAGAAGTAGTCAAGTGAATTAAGGTGAGGAGGTCATTCCACAGCTCCCCTTCGGCCTATCCACTTTCTTGGGAAGACATTTTTAAAATATTGTCGTACTTCACTACCATACTGTGGTAGTGCTCCATCTTGTTGTAACCAAATGTTTTCAGCTTCTCGTCCAATCATATTTTGGAATGCAGGTAGAATTTTGTTTTGAAGCGTCTTAATATAATACACAATTCAAATTTCCATTAATTATAAAACAAGCATTTATCGACAACTCCTGCTCAAAAATTAACTTCTGAAGGTTAGAGCCACTACATAACAATGTGAGTAGAAGGGGCCGGGAATGAGCCCCGAGCTCTGATTGGTCCAATTTTTTGTGACGTCATCCAAGATGGCGGCGCCCATGTTTCCCGCCAAATTTCCTAACCTCACTTTTCCTATCCTCACTTTTCCTAACCTCACTTTTCCTAACCTCACTTTTCCTAACCTAACCTAACCTCACTCTTCCCGCCAAAAATCTCTTAATATTGAATATATCTATATATAACTTATCTAAAAGGATATTAAATAAAACACGCTCTCTGGTAATCATTTTCTGTATTTAAAAAAAAACTACTCACAGAAATATGTTCAGTCGCCCAACTATTGGTGTCCTGCATATTGGACAGCGAAACAGCCTTGAGGCACAGTATCGGCACAGAATATGCCCACATGAGATGAATGCAACGGCGGGCAGTCTTGAAAAGCATACCCAGCATTGGACCCGCTGGGGACCGATGGACTCATCGACCTCTTCCACGTCTGGACGGGGGTCAGCCCTCTCCATCATCTCGCCCACGTGGACCAAGAGGCTCTCCAGGGTGTTCCTCATAAAGTGCCATATTGAGGGTGCCAGATCGAAGGCGTCGGACTCGGCAGTGTCCTCTAGGAGGTGATTTGAAACCCACAGCAACTCCCTGAGGTCCCTCCGGGCATGAAGGACTGCCTGCAGCGACTCTTCCGAACCTCCATTCTCGCACCCGCAATGTTGCTAAACAGTAAAACAAAATATGAATTGATCCACTCTATTAGTAACAGTAGTAGTAGTAGTAAAGAAACATTAATATATTACCTCTAGAAATCTGTTGAGCATGTACTCTCGCAACGGCTGCTTGCCTGCCTCCTGCTGACATGACAGACACCTGGCTGCACGAGGGCGTGATCTCAATCGCGTTTGTACCTACAATTAAATATCGTCACAGTGAGGGGTCCAACAATTAAATTACGGTATACCAAATAACATTGATTTAAACTTACATTATTGGTACTGCTAGTCAGTATTGAGGGACTTTCTGGCTGTTCAGGAGCGTTTGAGGTCGACACAGTCACTATCAGGACCTCGGTATCCTGTCAAACACGATACCCTGTAAGTACTTGAACAGATAATATTACGAGGTTAATTAAATAAATAAGGTATACACACCTCTGTAATTGGTTGGACTCTGGAAGTGGAGGACCCAGTGGAAGTCCCAGCGGTCACATCTACCCTCGCCTACAGATAATAATTATTATAATACCAATCATGGAAAATCCCCTAATAATGATAATAATAATAATAACGGTATGGTACCTACCTGAGTGTTTGTGAGATCAAGGGGAAATGCAGACGCATGGGTTCTACGCCTCGCGCCACCTCGTATCTGAAATAAACACGATGCGATCACCCTCACGTTCATTCACACTAGTCCCTAACTTATACAAAAATATATTTAAAAAAAAGAAGCTATTTACCTCGCTCTCCTGGGTTGTAGTAGTAGTGGTGGTGGTGGTGGTAGTAGAGGTGTTACTAGTAGCAGTAGTGGATGGGGGTTGAGGTGGAGATCCAAGCACGATGACACAAACAACAGTAACTAGACATGTTACCTGAAAAACCGTCATCCTTGCCACAACTGCCAATTCACGCCGAAACAGTCGTATTTATACGGCAGGGTGAGGAGCGGCGCCCCCTACCTTGTGCATGACCAGAACGCAGGGGGAAGATCAGGTTTCCATAACCACCCAAGAGGTACCGATCTCAGCTCGTTTTTTATTATAGTGAGTATCCCCAGGAGGCCTAGTCTCACTATTGTTTATTGTAACTTGCCCCAACCATCGCAAGTTACGGTGGTAGCCACTCCATAACAAATTTGCTACCTCCCAGTATTATTTTTATACTTTTTTTGGGTCCCTCTGTAAGTAAAGACATCACTTTACTCAGTGAAGCCTGAAAACTTACAAAGGGCTTTTTCTAACCCAATGTAGACCGTATAGAACACTTTACTTGGAGAAGCCATTTCAATGTATTCCATCAGCCTACACGGGTTATATTTTCTATCTTTTTTTTTTACGTTTATTTGTAATCCCAGCGACGTTCAAGGAGGCCCTGGACTTACGGAGGTTAGGCCTGCCATAGAGCCTTGGGAGGTTAGACCTGTCATAGAGTCTTAGGCCCTGGACTTACGGAGGTTAGGCCTGCCATAGAGCCTTGGGAGGTTAGACCTGTCATAGAGTCTTAGGCCCTGGACTTACGGAGGTTAGGCCTGCCATAGAGCCTCGGGAGGTTAGACCTGGACCTGCCCTGGACTTACGGGGTTTAGCCCTGCCATAGAGCGGTCGGGAAATTTCCCCCAGGCTTTTTTTTTTTTTTTTCCTGGACTTACGGAGATTAGGCCAGCCATAGAACAAACACACACACACACACACACACACACACACACACACACACACAAAATACTCGAACGTCACCTGGGATTCTTATTCAGCTACTGCAAATCTACTATGATCAACTAAAAACTTGGAACTTACATTCTGATAGAGTATAATATTCTCCCAATCTACCTTGTCTGCAAAATCGTGTATAAACGATTCAGAGAGTACTTGGTGTTTGCTCACAAGGAACCAGCACTCCCGGAACCAAGGAGACATTTCTCTCAAAAATTCTTCATTGAATGTCATTCTTTTTATAATATAAGCCCAATTGACTCTATGTTGATAGATTCTTAAAAGGTCAATTGAGAAATCGTAGTTTTTAGATAGCTCGTCCCAGTTCAAGAAACGGTCAAACCGCATGATGAACTGGTTCGTCAATACTCCCTTAGGCTCACGAGAAATAATTGTCCAAACGTTCTCCATGACTGCTAGCAAAATTATGATTTCTGTTTTCTAGTGCACAGTCTTTTATACCCCCGCAGAGCGTTTCTCAAGGCACACTTTACATCAGAGTCGTTATGCTGTGACAATATACAACTATTTACAATAGGTTCGGTGTACGAACCTCCGGGTAATTCCCTCACATCCGGATGAAATTCCCGCAAAAAGGCTGCCTTCTCCAGACCCTTAGTATAGAGCGTGGAGAATGGTTTACACAAGAGTCTCAGGTATTCTTCATCGTACGCCATACCACCCTGTTCCCATTTAATTTTGTGAAAACTGCGAGTGAGCCATCGATTCGATCTCCCCGTTTTATCGTTAAGAAGGGTTTTACTGTAAGGTGGAGAAAATATAAGGTGAATACGGGTTAACGAGTTAACGAGAGCAAATTCCTTAATAACAAACCTATTGGTATTGTCTTTAAACGCCTGGAATTCAACTACAGCCTCCATTAGGCCACCGTTTATAGTATTCCACCTCGTCAAACAGTCGATCCGCCTTTTGAGGTACCAAGGTGGTTGTATGTTCTTCACCGAGTATCAGACTCTTAATGTACTGTTGTATAAGCACTTCGTTCATAAATAGATCCTGTAGCTCCCTGTACACCATGGGGAGGTTGTTGATAAACCGATGCCATTCGTTTGAATTTAGCGCCAGAGTGTGTTCTTCATCATAAAGAAACACGTGAGATTTCCCAAATACATTCGTAACCTTTACACTATGACCACTATCGAGCACTAAACGGAATTTAGTTTTATTTTCGAGCGCTACAGTTATCTCGTTAAAGTGTACAGCAAACTGATTGAAAATATCATACGACCAGTAAACGTACCCTCTTCGACCCTTAAAAGACAACCCGAGACTAATATCCCTCTCTTTATAAATCCCTACAATAACCGATTTTTTAAGACCTTCATCCAAAAAGTAGATAGTTTTCAAAAATACACCGGTCAACAGATCCAGAGATTCTGTACGAGTAGGGAGTGCGTCTTCACCTGTCGGCTCCATTATCTCAACTGATTAAATCTTTATTTTCAAGTCGTATTTATAATTTTACCCCCACTCCTTGTTAATTTTAAAATTTTTATTCCTCCATATCCCCCTCCCCCTCACTCGATTCAGATTCTGATGTTTCTTCCACAATAGGCGAATCATAATCAAAGTGATTAATTCTTTCCAGCGCTTTATTAGCATACAGGTCGCTATATAGCTTCAATGTGTTGATGTTAGTCAAATCCAGAGAGTGTTTAAAACAAACGCACGACTGAGAAACCTTTATACTATATTCATCCTCATTTACGCTCTGTTTGACATTCGGTAAAAAGCCATAAGCTAGAATATCCACTCTATCGTATTCGGATACATCAATCGTTCTGGAGTACCTGTACACTGAAACAGTATCGACATTTTCCCCGTTCTTGTAGAACCTTAGGAGAGTCGCATCATCACTACTGAACCCCTCAGTAGGATCGGGATTATTTAACACGATAAACACTTGACTCATCTTGTGATGTTTACTCCTTCGTGTCTCAACTGGAAATGAGTACAGGTTGCTGAGATCGTGTATGTATAATCGAGTATTACATCATCCTCTTTACAGAACCGGTAAGCAAGGTGTAAATCAAATGTGAATCATGTAGGATGAGGCAATAGGCAGCGGTCTTATCAGGGATATTTTTAGAAGTCTCAAATTCAAGTCTGATATCGACGGGTCCTGTTTTTATTGTATCGTTTTGTTTCGAACAATCAATGACGTAAAGAGGTGTTTTACTTTTAAACGTTTCCAAGTCCACAATAGGATACGAACTATGACCATAGTAGGAGCTCTGGAACCTCGTAAACATTTCGTAAAATATTGACTGATCACCGTGTATATTATCGTAAGGAAAGTATTGCGAGTTAAGATATAATTTGACGTTCTGCAAAGAGCAGCCGTCAAAACAAGACATGTCCTTTTTAATCTGATTCTTTCTGTCGGTTTGAAAAGCTAGAATTGCGTATCGGGGTTTTTCCAACTGAGTAGATGTTTTCACAGTCCAACTGTGACGGTCAGTCTGTGGTAATGTTGGATACTCGTGCATTTCCCAGGATCTAAACGGTACGTGAACCGTCGAATCTTTCTCAACCATTTTGTAAAGTTTGAGACGATACTCGTCCGAAACCGTGATGTGGGGGACCCTCCAGTAGACGTTGTTTATTTTTAGACTGCAGCTGTCTGCATCCTTACTAATGACAGCGTTGGTGTCTGTAGTCGCTCTCAGGAGAATAAGCTCCTGTTTTACATTCACTACAATTTTTCTATAATCTTCGGCGTACCCCATGAGCAATCGCAACGGAACTGAATAGGAAAAGGAGGTGGTCTCTTTACTTTTACCAGGCCCGAACCAGCACGCATTTTCCAAATTCCACGTTTCCCCCGTTTTTATGGAAAGTAGGTTTTTAATTGTACTCGTGATCCCAACGTTTTTTGACCGGTCAATCTCAATACCCCCAATCTCATAACGAATATCGTCAAATAGAAATGCTATTGCATTGTTTACCAAGGACACGGCCGCCGGCGATCCGTCTGCCTTTTTACCGGACAAAGTACTAGTAACATGTAAAGTGCTTTCAAACGGTGCTGTAATTATATCCTGTTGACTTATAGGTATCCTGATTTCGTCATTATTGTTAAAGGTGGATGAAGCGTACGGTTTGTGAGAATGAAATTCCATACCTGTAACAATGTCACTGTACATTACGGGTGTTTCTATGTCCAACATCTTGGATAACTTTGAATCCCAAAGATCTCAGTAACTTAACGTTTGGAGATGTTAACCTTCTGAGCGTCTTAGACGTTCTGACATGTTCTTTAACTCGACCCTCTATAAATACTAATCCCATTGCGTTCTCTGATGTGTAGACGCACAGACACAACCTCGTTTCTAAAGTTTATCAAATCACCGTCTTGATCTTTAAACGACACGGTAATATTATTCACCTTTTGAGTGTTTACAGGTAGATAAATCACGTGCTGAGGTGTATCGTATATCTTGAATCCTGGTGGCGATTTAATTATTACCTCGTGTATCGTATGCTCCTCGAATCCGTTGTCATAGGATCCCCGTACAATATTACACTCAACTCTGACGGTGTTTACTTTAATTATATCGACTGGTCTATCTGAACAATGCTTTTCACCCTCTTTCAACACCTTTGGACTGAATCCTAGTAGCGTACCGACCGTTTCCAGTTGATCGAAATAAACTGTTTGACTGCAAGTAATTTCAGATTGTAGAGTACTGTTATTCGCTTTGAGAGAAAAATCTACAGTCTTGTCAATTTTACTTAAAATGAAGGATTCAATCTGTTCAATTTCGTACGATCCTTCCGGAATACTTATTACCTTCGTACTGTAGTGAAACTTGTTGTTAACACCCTCCTCAATGTTGGGTATCGAGTTGAAGGTTGTGAAACCGACTAAGCCAATTTCCCATTCACCTCGACTTATATCTAAGGCTGGAAACACGTCACACGTGAGGACAGAACCACGGCCGCTAAGACAAAACATGTCGGCAGAGAAACTTCAAGCACAAGTGCCCGCAAACGACTGAGTCAAAAGTCTGTTTTCTATTGTAATTATACTCTATCGCGATACCTGGACCAAAGTATTTTATCAACTCTACCGGAGGACGAAGATCTCCGAAACTGTCAAAGTAGTATACTCTGTTTCCTAGTTTTCTGTATGCAACCCAGTGTGTCCCCGTACCACGTTTTGAATCTAGGTTAACAATAGCCGATTCGTTTTTCCATGACCTTGAAGGTAACCCGTCCCTCATATAAACACCTCTGAAATATGGAATATTTAAAACCTTGGCGTAATGAAGAAGGTCGTGATTCGTTAGAGGTTTTATCGGTATTGACGTTTTTTTTTTTTTATCGCAACTCCTCTTTTTTCGTTTACCTGCTCCCTGCTTTCTGGTACCTGACCCAGGGTATGGTCTTAGATAAAGCCCTTTTCCACGCTGGTTTCGCTTTACTGTCTTTTTACGTCTGACCACACCACCACCACTCCTACGTTTACCTCCACCCAGTTTTGCTTTAGCCTTCATCGCTGTTGTTACAGCCCAAGCTGCGGCTTTCTCTCCAACAGATGAATCAGATGCTTTTACTCTTTTCCAAGCTCTTTCAGCCAACTCTTTATCAGCACGCGTTCTGTTCGTATTATCGTGGTACTTTGAGTAGGCAATATCGTGGGCCTTACAGGCCTCGTATAGAGGGTTTATACCAGGATCCCCACGAGCTAGTCTCTCTCTTAACCTGGTTCCTGGACCACAGTATCTATATCCACCAGGCAGGTGAAGTTCCCAAGGTAGTAAATCTATACCTTTGTTCAACACTGTACTTGCTGCGTCGCCAACCTTTCCAATAATGTCACCAACGAGACCGCTCCCTTTGACGGTTTTCTTACGACTGGCTGGTTTACGGGATCGCATCTTGCTTTTATAAACGTTAGTTATCTACTGATTCGTCAAAGACCTCGTCCCAGTTTATATAGTTTTCAGCAGTCATTTGTTCGTCGTTGACACCCCTACCCTGTACACCGTGAATATGGGAAAAAAGTAGTCATCCGAATCTTCTAAAATGTATTTGAGTTTTTTATATTGTTCCTATTGACCAGTGACCTAAGATCAGAAACGAGATTCGCCGACCGTTCTTCCATCTGTTGACAGTACTTTAAAGATACAGCATCATCTGGTTCAGTAGGATCTTTAATATTAAACACTCGCACGTTGTTAAAATTGTACCCATCTTCACTTTTAATAGGGCAGTTTAGTTTTAAAAACTTTTTCGTTACTGCATCACCATCATCAAGTGGTTCGCCCACATTAACCAATCTTTTCCTACCAAATCCCCAATAACTACCGCTTTTGGAAGGTGTTGCTGCGTCTACATATCTTTTATTCGCTGCATCTCTCTCATCATTGGGATCCTTTACGTGAGTTATCCGCTTGTTTCTAGCAAGAATGTTATTACCTTCATACAAGATACATCGGTCCCGTACAAGCTTCAAATTGACTGCGTCACTCTCCTTAACGGGATCGGCAAGATTTTCTATTCTTTTATTTTGCACGGAGTAACTGTCTTTCAAGTTTACCGGTGTGTAGGTCTCAAGGTATTTTCTCGTAACGACGTCACTACCCTCTACTGGTTCGGCTACGTTAACTAACCGTTTATTAGTGATATCGTAATCTCCATTGGATGTTAGCTTAAAACCATGCCCTGGAGGACCTGTGCGGATCTCCTTAGACAGCTGAGAGTTACGTCCAAACTTGTCAACACTCATTGTATAAATGAGCGGTGGTGAGCGTAATCACTGTTCTTTAAATACTTTTGTCCAATCAATGTAGTTATCCTTAGTCCTGGTAATGTCTGCTAGAGCCATTGTTGATGGCCTTGTCGAGTGCGCCGCATTTATCCAGTAAAACAGCTGAGCGGCAAATCGTTTAATATTTTCCTTGTTGTCACTTTCAATTCGTCTCAACTTATTTTTTGTAGACCTCTGTATCTTTTTATACTCTATCGACTGAGAGACACGTCCAAACTTGTCTACATTCATTTCATCAATGATCTAAATCTCGAGTTTCCCAACCCTTTTATAATACCAGCTTCACGCAGTTCACTAACAATATTTAAAATCTCGTTTTTATGCGCATTATTACCGGCTTCTGCCGAAGACACAAGTAACTGTAAACGAGCACACAACTCGTTTGGATCGTCCCAGTACCGAATGTCGGATGAAGTCGTTAGGTCTTTAGACACCAGTCCTTTACCGTTATACAGCTGCTTTGGGAAAAGATCGGCAATCACGGCCTTGTACTTGATTGAGTTAGAGGGTCTATTTATGTGACCATTCCTACTGTAACCTTTTTTATGAGCGTTAGTTTTTAAGAGTATGTCTTTGTAGACGGTTAAATCGTGGTCAGAGTACAGATCGCTATTCGGGGCTCTCTTAAACAGTAGTTCGTACAGACCTTCGGTCCCTTTGTAAGACGTGCTGCCTATACGTATGCTACCGTCATCTTCAAACTGTATCGGCTTGTCACCTACCATCAGTCTATCCTCCACCATCCTAGGACCGTATATATTGTCAATCTTGTTCTTACTCCCCGACTCGTCTTTCATAAACTTTAGCATATACTTTTTTGCCAATGGGGCAGTAAAGTTTTCATTTATCCACTGTGACGCTTCCTGCACTACCGACGGTGATTGTAGTAGTTCACTGACTGTTGGCGTATCATCACCAAATACCTCTTCTTCTTCGAGCGTATTGACACGTTTAGGTGAAGATGCAATATTTGGTCTGAATGAGTCTTCTTCTTCTTCTTCTTCTTTTGGCTCCTCTTTAGGTTCTCGAGACTGTTTTCGAAGCTCGGATATGATTGGTTTATACTGTTTTTCCAACAACTGTTCATTATCTACTGACCCTTGTTTGAACCGATTGTACTTTCTCTTGATAGCATCCCTCAGACGAGCAACACTGAGAGTCAGCTCCTTACTGTTTCGTTTCATGTTTGATACTGGCAAGTTTCTTCTCCAATACCGGTTTTAATACTCTGTTTTACGGTAGTTCAACCTGTCTGAAAAATAACGCACTCTTTTTGTGTCTTCTAACGTACCTTACAACATCTATGAGTGAAACTCTATTACCGAGTCCCTTGTAATACGTACGTGCGAGATCAGAAACTGGAATGAGCACCCGTTTGTTTATGTCCTTGAATATATAGGTTCTTTTTGATCCACCTCGCCATTCGGGTATCTCGGCTATAGTATAGCAATCGTTAACATTTGAATTTTCCATAAAAGAACGCAATTTCTTTAGAGGTCTCCTTCTATTTATGTTGTGTACTATATAGGAATTTAATAACCAAAACTCGTCCAGATTAGCTGATGTAAACTCTCTCCATTTATTTAGCAAGTCGCGATCCGATACTGTATATACTCCTCTATTTAACGAAATACCGAACGTTGAACAATGTAGGGGAACGGTAGGTAGTGCAGCTTTAAGAAAATCTACAGTAAATAATCCTTGGGCTAAATTATTCACTGCTGGGTACGGTTTGCCTCTTGGACCAGTAGGTATGGTGGGAGGCTGCGGTGCAAACGCTACGTTGTAAGAGACGTAAATGTGACACTTTGATCGTAACGCTCTTTTGTAGACTTTCAACGGAGATCTTATCGGTATACTTCTTTCTGTTAGCACTATACATCTACTGGCATGTGGGACTTTACACCCATACTCCAGCATTTTTAAATAAATCTGTGTGTAGTTAATATCCCCGTGACCTGTTTCAAGAGTCGTACCAAAGATGTCTGGGAACGGTCTGAACCTTGACAGGAAATTTTGGGGTTGTCTTACCGTTTAGTTCAACATATCTTTGTGATAGATAACTAGCTGTAAATTAGCTCCTTGTTCTTCGCTTTTTGTAAGAAAACTTAACCAAATGTCTCGATTATATAACCGTTCGCTAGAGGAAATCATAAGTAGGACTACGGCCGGTTTTTGAGGTCCTACTAATTTATGTCTCCAACATCTGTTTGAAAATTTAGATTCTCCTCTACTGCAATAGTTTCCGCAGAATTTGTCCTTCTCTTTGTAGAAGAACGCGCAGAGGTTCGACTTGATGCGAGTCTTTACCCTACACGAAGGTTTTCTAAACTCTCCGATATCATTGTATACGTAGATGCGCACCATTATAAGTCCTGAACGAAACTGTCCAATCCCGATCGGAACCTCCCCTTATCTAGGTCTCGTTTCTTATCAATCACTACAAAACCATGTCTGTCCTTATTCCAGATCTCACTGCACAAACCCTTAAACTTTTCAAATGTTGTATCCGTATTTACATGGTCATTGTACGCATGACGAAGATTCATATCATCCTGCTTGAATAAAACTAAAAAGTTTGCATTATCTCTGATTAGCTGTTTAGGTATACGACTGTATGTCTGACCCAAATAAAAGGTGTCTATACCTTTGTGTCTACCCATTGTAAAGTAGTTGCGAATGTTATCGTGTTTTTCACACGCTATATCGTCAAATATCACTATAGAGTTTGGTTTAGCAGCGCTCGGGTGTATTACCAGGGAGTTGTCGTCATAAGCAAAGTATCCAATCTCTTTAGGTAAAACCTTTTTCAGAAACTGGTATTTTGGTTGGTACAAGGATTTGGAGAATATGTAAATGTTTTCAAACACCAAACCCTCTGTATCAAACAGTAGATTAAATAGAACGTACGTTTTGCCCGAACCCGACGGTCCTACAATTAGGCATCTTACATTGCCTGGTAAGAGAGATCCGTGATGCGAGGATGTGACCTCACCCCCTCCAACGTATTCGTCAAAGTTTTTAATTGGTAGTTTAGTCTGTTGACTCACAAAGCGCATCGTGACAAGTACTGAAGGATTGCTCTCTGTGTGGGCGTTTATAAAAAGCATCGGCCGACAGCTGCAGGAACCACGTGCGGGCGGTCCCTTACAGCGCTATTAAATTAGAATGTCTTTCTTATCCACCCACGTGTCACTGTCTTTACTGTACCCTTTCCATCTAACGAGCACTTTATTTCCCTTTGATCTCAACACTTTTTCTACTAGATAAACGTCACCCGTTTTAGACTGGCTCAACTCTTGTTCGTAAAACCCGCCTTTTAAGACTTCCCCGTTAACATCCTGTAATATATAAGTTATCGGATTGGTCGGTTTTACAGCGTACACTTGAAATACTTCGTTAGT
Source organism: Stictocephala bisonia (assembly GCA_035578905.1). NCBI lineage: Eukaryota > Metazoa > Arthropoda > Insecta > Hemiptera > Membracidae > Stictocephala > Stictocephala bisonia. Next base: position 10,344 of record JAQJVL010003477.1, on the reverse strand, counting down.
CCAATTTGGTAAATACCCCTTTTTGAATACCTGTTTGTATTTACTGATTCTCACTTGATCGCCCACGTTGAACTTTGGTTTTAGGGGTTTTGAATTTACCTCCATACGTGTCAGTATGGATTTTACGTGTTTTTGCTTGACATCTTTTGGTTTCATACCGATTGTTCTGTGTATGGAATTATTATATTCCTGTACAATTTTCGGTAAAAGTTTTAGCCACTCGTAGGTACCTATTGCCGTGAATTTACGCCACATACGTTCTTTCAGAGTCCTGTTTAACCTTTCGACAATACTAGCTTTTAAATCAGAGAATGTCGTGTAGTGATTGATTTTGTATTTTTCCATAAGTTTTCCAACATGAGAATTGAACCATTCCTTACCTTGGTCGGTCTGAAAATTTTTCATTTTTTGTTTTTTCAAGATCGGTTCTAAAGCCTTTGCCACTTCTACCCCGCTTTTATTTTTTATCGGGATTGCAAATGCTAATTTACTGAAACAGTTTATCATTGTAAGAATGTATTTATACCCTTTGTTAGATTTAGCGTAAGGAATCATTTCTACCAGATCCGCTTGATACAGATCGTAAAGACCCTTTAGTGTTACTTTACGTCTTGGGTATTTTCGCCTAGCGGGTTTGTGTAGCTCTGCTGCTATAGCTTCTCTTGGATTCATGATTAAGACTGACAAATGTTTGTAAAATTCGATCCTTTTATAAGTTGTTTATTAATTCTACAGCCCCTCCACCGCTGTAGAAAGTGGTGGTCTTCCGAAAAGTCATGCTAGTTACCACCTCCTAAAAATTAAAAAAAATTCAAAAAATAAAATTACTAGAAAAAAGGTTTACTTTTAGAGACATCTACAGTCATATCTAAAAGGCCAAGAATATATTGAGAAACATACTTTCTTGCATTTCTGACATTGGTAATTTTGCATGTATTCCTTCCAGGTTTTAAATTGCATATGATTAATTCTTAGATCAATATTGGCAAACTGTAAATCAAGTTTTAAAAATTTATTTTTGCATGAAACGCAAAATTTTTTTCCGAAAAAACTCTGTCCATGTTAAATCTGCGGCTATACACCCATCGATGTGCGTTTCCACAAGGTCATCCAATATGGGTTTTGGTAGTTTGTCCTCGTAGTACTCAACCATTTCCGCTCCATGTTGGATGTGAAGGCAGCATGCCTCGAGACTTAGTGTGTATAGTGAGGAAGGTTGACTGGTCGAGGCCATGTCTGAGAATGACCGACTGCAGCCCCCTCCACCATTTTATTGAACTGTATTTTTAGCTTTTATTAATTCTACAGCCCCTCCACCGCTGTAGAAAGTGGTGGCCTTCCGAAAAGTCATACTATTTGCCACCTCCTAAAAATTAAAAAAAAATCTCAAAATAAAATGAAGTGACAGAGTGTCAAATTTAGAATAAAAAAATATATTTAATTTCCAACGCTGCAATAAGGATCCTCCAGGAACTTGTCCCTTTAGATTCTTAGATTAGTGTAGCAGTACACGTATTTTTGCAGATAACAACAACAGTATAAGAAGGTTGGGTGGATATAAGGAGTTGTTCGGCATTGGGTACATTGGAATTGGGGCTGGAGCTTCAACCAATTTGATTTCTGAATGAACGGAAGTTTTGTTTTTAATAACCGACTAAATGTATTTCCGGGAAAAAGAGCTCGGTAACATTGAAAACAGTACAGTTTTTGTGCGTATATGTGATAACCTAATGTTATCTTACGGCAATTTTCTTTGTGTGCAGACATAATTTCATCAAATAAGAGGCGAGGAAGGGAAGAGAAATGTGATTGTAAGTCTACAATATAATCGTAGTCTTCGCACAATTTTGACGCACTTTGGCGGAGCAGAGAAGGAGGCTGGAACATAGTTAATGGTGAGGTCTGATTCACGGTCATGTCTAGCGGGGTGATCGCGCATGTGCACTCGCATGGACGCCTCCCGAGAGAATGAAATGACAGCTTCGGTACCACATTCGCTTTTGGTTACGGGTTTTTACACCCCAGAGCCCACGCATCAAATGCACGTACTTATCGAGGGCCCGGACTGCGACTCAAGGTCTTACAGGACTTAACCCAGCCCCAAGCTGCAGGACTGTCTCAGGACCTACGCTTATTAGGCTGCCTTGGAGAACAGCCGGGCTTTTTTATTGAATTTGGGCCGCCCTCACCTCGATAGTACGTACGAACTTACACTCTATATTCTACAGTCACATCTCGAAATGCTGTCGTTCCATCCTCCCGCAAGTGACCAGCAAACATTACCACACACAAAGCAGATATAGTCTGCGTACACCTGATCCCAGTTATCTCCCTGTATACAATTGATAACAATGTCCACATGCTCCGTGTAGCTAGATGCACAATCATTACACACCCGTTTCCCCAGGTAGTACGAGAATGAAAGTTTAATCCGAAAACAGTTGGCCTTATGGTGTTCTAAAAGATCACGGAGTACAGCTCGTGGGAGTTGTTGGTGAAACTCTAGGAAAAGGTCGCACCCGTTATTGTATAAGTTACACAAAGTCGATAAGCACATGTGGTATAAGGATTGCGGGTTGGACGCCATACTGTAGCTGAAGTCGAGACTCGCACCCCCCACGTTACAACCTCCAACATCTGCTCGCGCACGAGTGCGGTCACCGCAATTGCCGTCAGTCGCTACGCCAGCCCCGCCATGATTGCATCGGTGCTCTCTATCGTCATCATACTCACCGAGGCCGTCTTTGGTCATCGAGAAGAAGAGGACGAGGATGACCGGTCCTTTTCATCCTCCTCCTCCAGATCGTCGACGGACTGGAGGTACCGGCGGGGCGGTGGCGGCTGGAACGGCTGGCGGGAGTACCCGGAGTTTGATTCGGACGAGGGCTGGGGCAGTCGGGATGAAGACGAGTATGAAGACGAGGATGGGGACCCAGATCTGCTCTGGACACCTCCGACGCCACCTCCAACCCCAGACCATCAGGGAGAGGAGGACCAAGTGGTGCCGGAGGGAATTTGGAGACCATGGGTGGATCGATAGGTGAGTTACTGTGTTGTTTTCTGCTTTTTATAACCGTATGGTAGGGTATCATACTTACCTTCACGTTTTCGTTTTGGTCCAGTCACTTTAATTACTTTTGTCTCGTTTACGGTAACTACATCCCTATCACTAGTTCTCCGAATACGGGATTCTTCAATATCCATGTTTTGATCCTCATCACTTAGAACCATCTCTTTAAGTTTTTCAAAATTTAGTTTTTCAGACGTTTTTAGATTAAGTGTTAGACCTTTTATTTTACAGTTAGGTATGATTGTTTGGTCCTTTGTAGAATACACGAGATACGCATATGTTTTAGGACCGCCTGACACAAATTCCGTAATGTATGAACCGGGACCGTAGTCTTTAGCAAGTTCGTCTGTCATCTGGCCTAAATAATCACCGGTATTTACTCTGTACAGTCCGTCTTTGTATATGTAGACAACCGAGTCTGTGTCGTAATACAGTACCTGAACACCCAAGGCATCCAAGTGTTCGTACAATTTTAGTCTAGCTTGGGCAGTGGTAAATGCTGCCAAAACAACATTAACAGTTCTTAAGGACTCTCCAACCTCCTCTAGATGTTGCCAGTTTACAAGGACAACGTCCTGGTTAATTTCCTGAATTCTGTTTACCTGTACTTCAGGATTGGAGAGTAGTTTAAACAAATTTTCGGGATCTCGCGTTATCAATGCTTTTGTTTGGTTTTCTCTTTGTCCAAATTTACCCCAAAAGGAATTTAACATTAATTTAGCCAGACATCTAAGACCTTCGTTCTTTTCAATTTTTGATGGGTCCAGCTGGATACCTTCGTGTTCAAAGTAATCCTGAATGTATTTGTCTTTATCTTCTTGTAAATGACACCATGTAGGGTAGCCTGAGGACTCTTGCTTAATTTTTAGAAATGTATCAATAAAATCTGTGAAAAGACCACCGTTGCTGAACGTAGCCATTTTATATTCCCACAGCTCAAACATTTCCAAAATAACATAACCTTTTTCAATCGCCTTCCTTATTTCATCCATTGTCCATGTTCCTGTCAGACTTCGTTCATTGTCACTATGTACACAATCACTAACACACTGCTCTTCTCCACAAACTCTACACAACACAAACATTAGTTTATTGTTCATTCTTGTAGGAAGAACCGGATGAAACAAGTTGCTGGGAGGTAGTACTTTACACTTTAGCAACCCGTCGACATTTAAACCACGGCTACGACACTCTGCGTCTCCCACGTAGATTGTTGGGTGTCCTAAAGGATAATGACCGTGTTTACACACCAAACGGGTAAAGCGAACACACATCAACGTACTGTATAGACTCATCGTGGTTACACTTGTGGTACAGTTTTGAGTTACCTGTACGTCCTCCGAAAAAGGCATCCCGTGGGTTGAGTGGCAGAGTATGCAGCATAGGGTGTGTATCTAGGTAGTGAAGTCGTTCTTGTTCTTTGATTTTCCTAAACTCGCACTGCCACATTTCAACTATCTGGTAGTTTGTTTGGGCGAGTTTTTCCATTTTAAGTTGTGTACGGTTGTAGCGCAGCTGGAGAGAGTCGGATGGGATCTTCTTTTAGAGGGTCCTCCCTCTTGTAAGGGAAACATTTGGGGCATTCCGTGGTAGTAGCAGCCGTGGAACTCGTATATTGTCTCTCCGTCGAAACCGTCCACCTTCATTCCCTCTACTTTAACTTCACGCTCCCTCCCTGCATGTTGGATCCTAACACCTTTTTTCTCCTCTTCCCAACATAACCACTGAAGTGCTATAGCCGATTGATTATCTACTAATCTGTATCCGTGTTTTGGTAAAAGTCCAATAGTGTTTGGTTTGAGGAATTTTCGCCGGAAAGCAAGATTACACGCACTCGCGATAGTAACTGCTTCCAAAAAAGGGTCGACTTGGCACTGGTCCAGGAACAACGATCTGAATTTTAAACAAGCTTGAGCGAGTATATCCACGTCCGAAATACAATATTCAATTATCTCTTTCTGAAAATCAAATACATAATTGTTTTCTACTTGTTGGTTGTACCATACTTGGAACGAGTCGTGGTTCTTCTTAAACATTGAGTCGGGACAGTAGTAGCTCTTGTCCGGCATAGGTCCTACGTAGTTCTGGTTCTGGAGGGTGTTGAACAGGTGTGGAAAGTATCCTTTTTTCTTTTCAGGGCCGAGGTCAAAGGCTTTTGGGTAGTGCAGAGAGAGCCATGGGAAAGTAATTTAAACTGTCGATGAATCTGACATTGTCCAACTCTAGTAGAATCACTTTGGAACCTCTTGTTATTAATTCGGGTGTGAATTTAGTTTGCTCGAGTAGGTACCTTCAGGATAAACTGAAAGTCGAACCCTTGACCGTTGCGAGCGATGACACAGAGCTTTTTAAACTTTTTCCGTTCAGTCATTACATAGTCCATAAACTGTTCAACGGGTTGGCCTTGAAGATTCGCATACGCGTAAGACACAAATCACACGAAACACTTCCTCCCAAACACTTCCAGCAAAACTGTTGCGATACACACAAGTTCACTATATGCACCTTAGCACTACTATCATTACTTAAACACTCATCCTGTCTGGTTTCTAGATCAAAGAATATGAACGCAAAATCTTCTGTTTTCGGTTTTCCAGTATCTACACGCATATAACACTGATGGTTGGGGGTCTTGAAGGCATCACAAGTAGTACAAAACACTTCACCACATACATGCACAGACAAACGATCTTTCGGTCTTACAATTTTGTGACATGACTTACACAGGTGTATCCTACTACACACATCCCCTTGATGAGCGATGAAACAGCGTTGGTTCTTGAATACTCTACAGCATTTTGGACAGGTAATTCCTTCATGTTCACGTGTACACGGCGGTGAGATGGTATGGCAAGCCTGGCATATGGAGGAGCACCTGTGTTTAGCCTTATGGTCGTAGGGAGTGTGGCATGCTTCACAAAAATATTGACAAGCAAAAGCTGCAGTAGACTATTAATTACATTAAAATGACCATTGTTGAACAGTAGGTTAATACTGTACACTGCATCTTCACTACCCCCACTAAAATACACTTCACGGCCTTTCCTATCATAATTATAAACTGTAATTTTATATTTTTAAGATGATCCTGAAGCTTTTCAAGTTCAGCAATACCTGCCCCTTCTTCTGGAATGTCCACTCTCGCCTTGGCCAACAATTTCTTAGCCCTGTCGGTCTGTCTCCTGCCCTTGTCTTGTCTTATAGCCTTGTACAATGGATCTTTTTTGGCGAGCGCTTTACCTACCACAAGAGCTCTGGCAAGACACAAATTATCTACATTATTGATACACACTATACCCCTACGTGCCTTACACTCTTCCATAAAATTATTGTACATTCCTGGTCTTTGGATGCCTCCAGAACCAACAGGTAGATTCACTCTAGTACATTCCACTTTAAAAGTATCACTGCTTGTTATTGACTCTGCGTTACTTTGTACAATACCTCCAAAAATGTTCCAAATTATATCCTCATCAATTTCGGAAGCGGGTCTGAAGGCTACATACCCCGGCTCTTTATTTTTGAAATTAATACTGGTTAAGGTGAACCCAAGCTGGTCAGTATCTGCAGCGCTAGATTTCATTTTATTCACAAGTTCACTGAGTCCCCGTCTGATCCAGTCAATTTCAGCAACACCGGGAGGAGGTTGGTTAAACTTAAAAGTTGTTTTAGAACCGTACAATCTAAATTTCCTAACATAGGTCTCGTTAGTACCAACAATATTTACAGGATCCATTTTAAAATACAAAGATATAGACACAAAAACCAGTTAAATACGCTTAAAATAACGAAAAAGTCAATATAATAATCGAGTATAAAATATTCGACTAAAATAATCGAATGAATATAATCGACTAGAATAATCGAATAGGTATAGTCGGTTAAGGTAATCGGATATAAGTTAATACTTAATCGACTAAAATATTCGACTAAAATAATCGACTAGAATAATCGAATGGATATAGTCAACTAAAGTAACCGAATACAACTTGTAGTTATGGTTGAGTTAGGTTATAACTAGTCAATACTCACCAAGAGCCACTTACCAACTTGGTTGCTAGGCACCAACTGAATTTTCCTCTCTCCTGACCCGCTTATATAGGGCTTTATGACGTCACTGCATGAGAAGCTCCGGCTCTTTAGAAAGTTTCAGAAGTTGGCGGAGAAAAATGTTAGAAAAATGTGGTTTTTTGCTTATATCTCGAAAACGGTGCGTCCTAGAGCCTTGAAAATATTTTCGACCCCCTTTACCGTAGAACATCCCACCGAATTAGGCTATTTCCGACATATCTGGAAGAAAAAATTCCAAGAATATCGTCTCTGGACTTATCTTTACCCCCACCACTCCGAATCCAAGTCCGTTATTTACTGGCCGATTTCGCTCAAATTTGGTACACGTGTACAGATACGCATGCAATACAATGTATAATGTGTTTTATCCCGCTCTTCAGAAAGTTTCAGAAGTTGGCGGAGAAAATGTTAGAAAAATGTGGTTTTTTGCTTATATCTCGAAAACGGTGCGTCCTAGAGCCTTGAAAATTTTTTTCGACCCCCTTAACCGTAGAACATCACACCGATTTAGGCTATTTCCGACATATCTGGAAGAAAAAATTCCAAGAATATCGTCTCTGGACTTATCTTTACCCCCACCACTCCGAATCCAAGTTCGTTATTTACCGGCCGATTTCGCTCAAATTTGGTACATATATACAGATACGCATGCAATACAATGTATAATGTGAGTTTTCTTTGTACGATAACTAATATTGATTTTTTTTCCTTTTCAGGTGGGAGTGATGAAGAATACTATATAGAGTGTAGTAAATTGAGTAAAATTTAAATAGTAAAGTCCATTAGATGCATACTGTAGTATTATTAACATCCTTATTCCCCAGCTGGCACAGAAAGTGAGGTTAGGAAATTTGGCGGGAAACATGGGCGCCACCATCTTGGATGACGTCACAAAAAATTGGACCAATCAGAGCTCGGGGCTCATTCCCGGCCCCTTCTACTAATGTGGGTTTTTATCTACCAAGAAACTACAATTATTGCTATTGAGGCTACCATTGGTCATGAATTCGTCATTAAAAAGTATTCTGTTCAGCAACTCAGGTTCTGAGTCTAGTTTTCCCATCATTTCATCATTAAGTTCAACCCTACGGCCATAGCCGTCTTCACTATGGTCTTGTACAAGTTTCACTTTAAGAGGTTTGAATTTATTACGTTTAAGATTTGTCTCACTTAATATTGCCTAATGTCGTGGTCCAAAGCAAGCTTTTCTTGAAGATAAGTGGTGATATTCAACAAAGGAGTGCATAACATTTATGGTCCCTCTTCGACAGTTACAGGGGTCCTTCCTAGCTTGGGTCTATCTTTTACAGAATATCTATAATTAACCCATTGAATCATTCTTGCCACCGTAAACCTCGTCATAGTATTGATATGGTCCAGGACATTGAATAATCCTTGCCACCGTAAACCTCGTCATAAGTAATGATATGGTCCAGGACATTGAAAAATCCTTGCCACCATAAACCTCGTCATAGTAATGATATGGTTCAGGACATTGAATATTTTTGCTACTTAACTGTAAGATCTTATTCGGCCTCCATAATCTCCCTTCATTAACACAGTAATTCTTTCAATCCCAAACCTTTTTAAAATATAAATAAAATAAGTAACACTATTCGTCATAAAAGTAAACTTGAACTAACATAATTTTAAATTGTAAGCTTGTAAAAGTAAACTTGGAATAAAAATTGTAAACTTGTAAAAGTTAACTTTAACTAAAATTTTTAACACTCTAAGCTATGAACTGATAAAAATGCTAGTAAGTAAAAAAAATAGAATGTCAAAAGTTGATTATTGAATAATAAGTAAAATTCCAAAGCCTGTTGACTCATGTAACAAAAACAGGACAAGCAAGTAAAGATTACATTTTTGTAAATTAGTCTTTTACTCAGTTAATTTAAACGTATAGACCTGTTTGCATTGGATTTCTTGTTTTATTCCATTTGAAATCATGGATCACCTGATAGGAGTTTGCATTTGAGAATATTTAGTTGCTTCCTTTACCCTCCCCCCCTTTAGATAAAGAGGGAAACATTTTTAAAAACTTAATTTTTTTTAAAAATATGTTATAAAAAGTATGATCAAGGTCCCACATTGATAACTCAGACCAATTTAAATTATATCTAGGTGTACAAGAACATAAAACTATATCCTTTCTTTAGTATATTTATTCTTGTTTAAGAGTGAACATATATTTTAGCTAAACAACATTAGCTTCCTGTAATAACAATATTCAGAACATTGTTCACACAGTTTTACCATGAACATTCAGAATGTGAACCTTCTAAATTCAATGATTTCAAAAATTGTATGATAAATAAGAATTAAACTAGATTCCAATACTCGTTTATACTGTTTTGTTACTTAATATCTTCACCAAAACAGTTGGTGCTATGAAGTTAATGATAATGGCTGTGTATGCTTTCTGTTACTTAAAATGAGTTTTATAGGCATAGAATAGATAAAAAATATAATATTGGCCGTTGGCATTATGACACCATTATAAATAATCGTATTCCTCTTTTACTTTGTTAATGATAATGTTTAAATTGTATTCCAATAAATATATTTAAACATGTTGATAGTTTTCTGGGGTGCATGTGTTCACCCTCAAGGTTATAAAATAAGAAAGTGAGACATACATAGCTGGTATACACGTAATGTCAGGTACATTCCAGAACCTATAATGATCTTTCACAACTAAATTACATGCTCATATAGTTATTACTCTAAGGAATATAATGTTTTAGTTGACCGAAAAAATTACACTTATAGTTTAAGAGTTCATGATACTCCAAATGACGTTGTCCCAACTTCATACCTCACTCATACTCAAGTCAAAGTACGCTGTCCCAACTTAATACCTCACTCATACCCAAGTCAAATGACATTGTCCCAACTCAATACCTCACTCATACTCAAGTCAAATGACGTTTTCCTAACTTAATACCTCACTCATACTCAAGTTAAATGACGTTGTCCCAACTTAATAAATCACTCATATTCAAGTCTAATAACGTTGCCCCAACTTCATACCTCACTCATACTCAAGTCAAAGTACGCTGTCCCAACTTAATACCTCACTCATACCCAATCAAATGACGTTGTCCCAACTCAATACCTCACTCATACTCAAGTCAAAGTACGTTGTCCCAACTCAATACCTCACTCATACTCAAATCAAAGACTTTCCCTTTTACCTT